>KL274832.1:13978-25188 GCA_000699545.1 Podiceps cristatus
GGCCTTTTTCCCTCAGATCAAAAGGAATACCAGCCTCTGGCATTTGTTCTGGCTGGGACTCTGATGTTTGTAATTAATTAAACTAATTTGTTCACAGTAAGCCTCCAGCCCTGCCCCAGTGAAGTGCAGAGGAAGCAGGAGACACAATGAGATGCCTTCTGTTTTCACACTAGGTGGCTCAGGTGAGACATTCCTTTTTAATGACAGAACCTAAATTTAGTTTCTTTTTCTCCCCTTTCTGTTTCTAACACATTCTAGGAAAAGCTCTCTAATTCAAAGTACTATTTCACTTTCTTCAGACTATCTTCTGAGGAAGAAGAAATGCATAAGACATTATATGCAAAAGTGGCTTCAGTAAAAAAGGATGACTCAATAAATGAAAATCGGTGTTCATTTGGAACTGGCACCAATTTGGAGGATGAATGCTCAAAAACAGCAGGGAAGATACCAGTGGAATGAAAGCAAGTGGTCAGTGAGCCAGTGCTGACAGATGGCACTCAAGAATTATTTTTTCAGATCCTATGACTGTATATTCAATAGCACTAGTAATTATTTGTTGTGGACCATAACATACCAGTCAGTTCATGGCATTTTTTTTCAGGGTAGTCTTAGCACTGAGGTGGACTGCACAGATAATTTGTTGCATTTATCACACAGCACAAAAGTCAATTAATACTTAGAGTTTCCAATAATTTTAAAAGATATATAAGTATATACACACATAAAAATCAACACTGGGAAACTGCAATACATTGAAGAAAGAACTATAGTTATCATATATGTCAAGATCACTCTCTCCTGCTGTCAGCTTTGACAAAACTCACACTACAGGTTAAGACCAGGCAATTTAGCAAAGAAGTGCCTATCAGGAAAATCATTATGATGGGGTCAGAAATTTCTCTGCAAACCATCATTATCACTTATTGCATCAGTCAGCAATTTGAATACTATCTGAAGTACCAAACACACTGATAACATGGTATGGCAGGGTCTTCAACTAGCAGGCCATGCAGTAGCTCTCAGTCATCGACTACTTCCTTCTGGTCCCCAAATAGTTATGTACCTTTACATTCCCAAGCACTCAGAACCACCATTTCTCATAACATATACCATATCGTTGATGTAAAATTGATACAACACAGAAAATGGAAATAGGAGCTAAAATAATCGGGATCAACATTTATATGCACGTCTAGAAACCAACTGCAAGAATGGATGCTTAATCCCATATTCTTCTATTGTGTGGTTAATCAGTGAATGGATGGCAGCTATTAAGAAATTGCTTCTGCCCAACACTCACTGCTGTTGCTTTTGAAGAAAGAATTTAACTTTTCCTTTTCTGGCAACACTTGTAGCCTCTCATGCCAATAATTGCTCCTAGTGTTTGCTTAGACATTTGACATGGCAATAACTGCTGTTGACCAGATATAAAGAGATTTAAGTGTTAATTACGAGAGTGGATACAGGTAAAAGCCATCCTACTTGTTGATGTAAAAGGCTGTTGTGTTACTATAGTCAGATTATTTCAAATAACAGGAATTCAAAACACTTTACCTAAAGATAATTAGTAAAGTCATAGAACACTGGAAAAAATTATCACATGAGGGACCACTAATAACCAGCTTTGAATAGAGGGGTGGATATAATCCTTACAGACAGATTACATAAGGAATACAAGCCCATACACTCCATCCTTTGAGTCAAAAAAGAGATAAAATATATCTTAAAAGGAACAAATGCAATCTAGTTCACCTATCCCATTTTCTGTATATAAATTTTTCATAGTAGTTAAAGAAGGTGGTGAACATGATATTCTTCATTTTTACAGATGGAGAAGCAGGGGACAGTATGACTTGCCAAATAACACACAAGGTCTCAAGAGAGCCTGAAACAAAAATCAGTGGGACTTCCTGGTCTTCTTCAATTTAACAGGAATCTCATGGACTAAACAGGTCCAGAATTACCCCTAGAACATCTGAATCTCATATTCAGGACACCATGATTTTGTAACATGCCACAAGATAATCTTCCAATGAGCGACTAGCCGTATGTAACCAACCATGCAAAGAAGATTAAGAACTGAGTTGACACTCAAGTTTTAATCACACAAGCAGTCACTACTGTCATGTGATGGCAGCAGCACAAAGGGTGAGAGGGAGCACAGCTGTAACTGGCAAACAAAAAGTAAACACTTTCTCATTCATAACTAGATTGGTAAAGAATAAACCACTTAAACACCCAGATCCTGCTTGATGAACTCAGGCTTTTATTTACATAAATGCTAGATGCTTGCTGTTATGAATTCTTTTCATTTGGGTTATTTAAATTTGAGGATCTCTGGAATGACAGGCAAATCACCAAGACAGATGTATTCTGAGGCTCTGCTTTTGAACCCATATGTGACCTACTGATTGGGGATTCACTAAATGCTTAGGTAAGCCTGACAAAACTAAAGTTGCAACAGTACCAAACACTTCAGTGTTAGATGCTATTGATGGTCTCTGTCATATAAAAGCCTCATAGTAAAACATTGCTTCAGTCCATTCAATAAAATGATGGAATCTGAGGTATTCTATAAAGGAAAAAGACCTTTCATTCAACAAAAAGGACTTTAATTTGAAGGTTGGTTTAACACAGAACAGTACCAGCCTTAATATTGGTTGCAGTGAAAAATAATAGATTTTAATTGAAGTGTTTTGGAAAAGGTTGTAACTTGACCACTTCAAATACTCCCCTCACTAGAAACATAACCAAGGACCTCCCTTTCAGGGAAGGTCAGTATATTTGACCTGAACCCGTGGGTTAGTGCTTCCAAGGATATGAGCAATAGTACGTTCCTTACTGACTTGTGAGAAAAGGGTTGAAACAAGAAATAGATCATAACTAGAAAGGAAAATCAGCTTTATTTCTGTAGGTGACATCAAAGAAAGGAAGAAAGAAATACTTTAACAATATTTTCACCAAAGAGGAGAAATATTTCTGCCCATTAAATGAAAGTGATGACAAGCTCTCATGGAAGGTGTTAGGGCAATCACGTTCCCACAGAGCCATAGTAAAGAGCCTAGAAGGCCTGAGGAAATTAAAAAGTGACAGGCCTGACCCAGTCCCAATCCACTCAAGGATCCTTCAACTGCTTTTAGCTTCCTGTATAACCACTGCCCAGACATGGCCACACAAGCACCAGCAGAAGAAAGAATAGGAGCTGAAATGCTTTGTTCTGGGAGTTGGGGAAAAAAAAAAAATCCCCAAAAAACTCTTGATGGTCATGGATGCCTCAGCCTCTAGATTCAACCTAAGTCCAGACTAAATATCCTAGGATGCACTAATGCTGCTGCCTGAACTCAAATGAGATGTGACACATCATAGCTGTAAAGAATGAGGAAACCTAACTCCAGCAGTGGGAGATGGAAGTATTTCAGTTTTATTTTCAGCTCCTTGATTTCATTTTCTATTTCAAAGATTTTTACCATAAAAGAAAGTCTATGTTCCTGACAAAAGTCACTTCCAGCAGGAAAGTTTCAATCATTCATGAACATCCAGTAGAGCAAATTCTGCACATCTCCTTTCTTTTCTTCCAAAGCCCCAGTAATTAATTTTTATAAATTTGGAAGGAATGAATTTGTAAGTTTATGAATTTGGATTTTTACCCCATCATATTATCATGTAGATCTTTTCATGTTCTATAATCCAGCCATTTCAGATGTAAAATGCTCATAATACTTTATGTAGCAGCAATGGACAGGAATGTTTATCTTTCATTAATAAAAAATAATATTTGAGTTAATTTTATCCCAACTTCCCCTCACACGAACACAATGCAAAGTGGAAGCAAACCATACCACTAAGGCAGAATTTTGGCCCTCTGCATTCAGAAACTGAAAGAGTATAAACAATTTTTACAAATGTATATTACCTCTGAACAAGAATGATGTGTCAGATATTGGTGATGATGATTCTCATTAGAGGTAAAGGTACAAGGATCAAGAACAGATGTCATTCTTGTGCAGGAATTAAAATGAATGATCATGCATAACAAAGATTCATTTATGATTTTATTGAACTTGGCTCATATGAACATACGGTGGTCACTTTTACAATGAACTGAATGCAAACTCCTTCAGAATAATAAAAGAAAAACCAGTGTAAAAAAAGAGAACTTAGTGATGGAAGGAGTACAGATTCTGATATAAGAAATGGGAAACTACACAAAAAGTTGCTTGCTTACAAAAAGACTGCATATGAGGCAAACCTTTATATGGTATATTTTTTTAAATACCAAACTATGTCACTAGTTTGACTGCCCCAATTGACTTTTTTCTTGCATCCACACTGATTCTTTAGAGTTGACAAGGGAAACATTAATGATAAATCCATTAGGAAATGGCAGGAATCAGATGAAATTTAAAAAAAATATTTGGAGACATTAAATCAGCTTAATGAAACATTAGGCATAAAAGTTCTCACATATTTAGGCCTCAACTCACATGGTGTTAACTTCATGCAGAAGACTAGGTCTGCGACTGATAATAGCAATGCTCTTGTATTTAGTTACTTAGACTGGGAGGTATTGTTAGGTCAAACTCTACCATTAATTTCATGCCATAAACACATTTTCAACAATATATGACTTCTGTCAAAATTAACTGTGATCGAAGATGAGGATTAAGAGTAAAGGAGATTTAGGAGAAAAAGGATTAATCCTTGAGATGGGGCAGGATTGGAGAGGTGTTCTAATTTTTCATTCACTATGTTGGCACTCCCGTTTCCAGAGGCCAACCATAGCCTGATCAAAGGCACGCAGATGCTCCCACGATCTTATTCGGCCTTTTTAAATCAAGGTTCAGACAAGCACCTATTAATACACAATGAGGAAAAAAAAAAAATAAAGGAGCAGTCACCTCCTTTTCACTTAATTAGGTTATGATTATTCAGCCTTCATACAAGAAAAATCTTATTGCAGCAAAGAGTTTTCCTTGTATCAACCTCCTCCATTCCTTCCTAGTCGTGCATTCAGGTTGTACGTAAATTGATTGTATTCCTCAATGTCACAAGCTATCACAGAGGCAGGAAAGTTGGCAGGATTAGAAGATGTCTGCGATTAAACTATCTAGAAAAATAATTTGTAAGACTACTACATCAGCCTTCATACTTAAAAGAGGAATGTCTCCCACTATATGCCTAAGGTTAGGAAATTGTATTATTGAATGCTTGTCCATTATACAGGTTTATGCTTTTTCTGAGGCATCAGAAGATAAACCAGATGGATCATTGGTTTAATGAGAAGAAACAGTTTATATTTTCTCTTAGGAATGGCTCAAAAATAATTTTGCTTTTTAACTTACTATTTCAGAGTTGAAAAGGCTACTTCTATAAATTCTGCTCTTAGCTTTTTGGACTCTGATTCGAAATGAGAAAGGCTTTCAGGCAGTGTTTTCCCACTAGCCCAATGTTCAAACACTTTGGGGTGAGGTGCTTAATCTAACCTTAGAAATGAACAAAGGAGCTTTGCAACTGGTCACTTCCAGCAGAAAACTAACCTTAGCAATTTTAAAAATAACGGATTATTAGACAGAATGCTGAAAGTCTGCGAAGACAGTCTGAAACAAAACTTTTTATATTGTCACATTTTTTAAGATGATTCAAAGCCCACTAAAGTAAATAGAAAGATTCACATTGATTTTAGGAGGCTTTGAATCATGCCTAAAATTGCTCTTTCATTACACTTTCATCCAACACAGTAAAACAAATCAATATACTTCTATAAACACAGCAGTATGAGTACGGATTATAAAAAGTTATAATACGCATAACCAGGATATGTACACATAAGCAACAAAAAATGCTATTTCTTCCTGGGGTTAATTATCTTTGCACAGTTCAAAAAGGTAATCACCTTAAATTATATTGGTCTCACTAATGCTTTCTTGAGTAATTCTAACATTTTAAGGTACGAAATTTATGAATAGTAATTAATGTATGAAATAGTTTCAGCAAAATTAAATCTACCCAACATTTTCCACTTCCTCTAAAACACAACAGTGTGCACATCATTTATTACATGAATAAATACTTTGTCAAAATTGAGAATAAGAAGTTTTTCCCATTATAGAATCATAGACCAGTTTGGGTTGGAAGGGACCTTAAAGATCATCTAGTTCCAGCCCCCCTGCCACAGGCACGGACACCGTCTGCTAGACCAGGTTGCCCATAGCCTTATCCAACCTGGCCCTGAACGCTTCCAGGGATGAGGCATCAACAATTTCTCTGGGCAGCCTATTGCAGTGCCTCACCACCCTCACAGTGAAGAATTTCTTCCTAATACCTAATCTAAACCTCCCCTCTTTCAACCTCAGACCATTACCCCTCATCCTGTCACTGCACTCCCTGACAAAGAGCCCCTCCCCATCCTTCCTGTAGCCCCCCTTCAGGTACTGGAAGGTTGCTCTAAGGTCTCCCCACAGCCTTCTCCAGGCTGAACAAGCCCAACTCTCTCAGCCTGTCCTCATAGGAGAGGTGCTCCAGCAGCCCTCTCATCATCATTGTGGCCTCCTCTGGACTTGTTCTAACAGATCCATCTCTGCAGAAGTTCTGCATTTCTGTCTAGAACTATTTGCAAATAGAAATTTTCTGTCCTTGGGCTTCAGTAAGCCTTTGGTGGTACTTGTTATATGCTTCAGGTCAGATGAATTTGGATTAAGCTACCTGTGGTCTCAGTTCACTCAAATTGATCATAAGGAGATGCACCTTCATGCATTTTTTCTGAGGGAAAGGCTATATATTGACACTTCTTGTGACCTACAAACTAGACACCTTTGTCTGTGTCAGTTTTTTCAAACTTTTATTTCTTTAAACATTGAAGTTATTTATTGAAAATTGAATACTGCCCCAATGGAGAACAATAAACAAACTTGGGGATCTAAATGCAAAATATCACCAGAAAAGGCGAGCATGCATCCAGAACATTTTGCAAAGGCTGCTTTTAATTCGCAAGCATAATATCCTTAGGAATTTCAGCAATCCATTAGGTCAAAGCAGTGCATTTCATCTCCTTTATGTCTTCAAATAGCTGTCCCTCTTCTTGCACGCCCTCTTCCATTTTAACAGCATTGTCTGGTGCTTACCTTTTCCACCAAACTGTGGCTCTGCCCAAAGGACAGAAATAGCACTGCCATCTCAGATCATCCAAGAAAGAAACCACTGGTAGGAAGTTCTGATGTCCTTGAACTGCTGAAATAGTGCACAAATAAACACTACTCAAATTGTAGCTATTATATGAAAACCTGTTATAAGAAATTGTCCTCTTAAACCAAAACTCAGCAGGTCTTGATTCTTGGGGTACAAGAGCTATTCTGAAAAGTAATCAAAATAATAGTACACAAAATTTAAAAAGTGTGGAAAATCACAAGCCGAATGGAAGACACGTTAATAAAATAGCACTTTGTTAACAATCATGTCACACAGAGCTTTGATCATCATACTGCAGTGGACTTTTTCTAACAGTTCCTTCATTAACATCAATGTTAGTGCAGAAGGAAGAGCAAGCTTTGTTTACACTGACTTTGAAACCAGCATTTAAAGAGTGTTTGAATTTGACTTTAAAAAAAAAGGTTTTTGATAGCCTCAGTAGGTACACACAGATTCTCAAACCATGACTAAAACCCACACCTAAAATCCAGAAAGAATTTCCTAAAAGCAGTTTCAATATGGCAGTCGAAACTCTTAACAAGAGTCCACAAAGTAGTAGCCAGAGTCAGCTATACATTTTACTTAATGAACCATATGATGATCCAGTCTGGTCTTTACCACAATGACTGGTCAAATATATTCATGACCATTTCAGCTGGCACTCACGTGAATGTTTCCTTAACTTGATATGGATACACAGGGAAAGACAAAATGCCTTACCCTGATAAACTATAGTGTTGGGTATCACAAGAATTTGTTATTCCTAAGACAATTTTTTTTTTTACTTTACTGATATTGAGAACACTGAGATAAAGAAGCTCTGAAATATTTATCATTCAGTTAACATTTATTTCATCCCATCTTCGTGACCCAGAGGTAAGCTCAAGTGTGACAAGGAGAATATAGCAAGATATGTTGTGACAATAACGTTTTAGTATATTTTTGTAACAAGACACCATTAGTTCAGATGTGGACTCTTGGAAGAATAAATGGAATCAATTTCTAGTTGTCTCTGCTCCTATCATGCAAGAAGATCTTTGATGGGACTGTAAATCTCACAGATCCCCATGTGTTCTAAGCCTATAACCTACATTTAGGAGATTCTCTTTCTGACAACCCCTCTCAGATAACTTCCAAAAGGGAAACTCTAAGGTTTTGGCACTATCAGACCAGCTTCAGCAATGCTGTTTCTTTGGCAATTCCTACAATACTTCAAAATCAATTCAGAAATTCACCCTGTGGGAGCTCTCAGTATTCAAATATTTAAAGTGCCACAAAACAGCATGCTCAAAGAAATGAAATACAGTGTTTAAAGTCAATAATATAGAACGGTAAAGCAAAACCTACATCCACTCAAATAACCAGCAAGTTTCCTCCCCAGATAGCATGCAAAATTTTAACTAGCACCAGGAAACATGAGTTCATTACCATCTGTTTCATCTTCGGTTTTGCTTCAAGGGCCAGCCACACCATTCTCACGTATACCGCCCTGATCCAGTCAGCCATGATCAGCAGCATTGCCCAGCACTTTCCGGTTCTTCGTATTGACTCATTCCAGCCCCCTCACAGACAAACACAGGTCACCACATCCAGCAGTGTCATTACTCCTCATGCTCTGGGAAGAGAGAATGCCTCAGTTATTTCTGTATAACTCAAACAGCAGTTATCTTGAATCACACAGATCTCAGGGATGTCTTTTTGAGAAGGTCTCATGTTTCGAAGTAGGAAATTAATGCTGTACAAAATAGTTGCAACAAAATTTCACCCTTTCCTGTATGCTAAATAATCATATGTAAGTGACAGTGGGGAAGTGAATCACACAACCCTTCTTTCAAATAATAGCCTTCTCCTCTTGCCCTGCCCCCGCCCCATAGCATCTTGTTATCCTTTAACCACTCTCTCCCACTGCCAGATGCAGTTTCCTAAGGACTGTATTGTTGTATCTTCTCCTTGAAAAGCCTGCTAAAAGAAATGAGAAGTTTCTCAGGTATTTATTGTAAAAATTGCTCCCGTAAACGCATTTAAAAAAAAAAAAATAAAAATCTGTCTTCCAAAATGCAAGATAAAATCAGCACAAGGTCTTTTGACTTCTTTTCATTAAAATAATTTACTTGGTAAATTAATAGTCAAGACCTCTCAGCATACCTCTTTCATGTGAATAAATTTACTTCCTTTACACATTTATATTCTAGTTGAAAAGGGATTTCTCAATACATAGCCCTGAAACAAACCGAAGAAAGCATAGTCATCCAGCTAAACCATGAGACTGGTATGCAGGAAATTATTCTTAAACAGGCCTATTTTTGGACTATGCTTATATTTAAGCAGATTTAACTGCATATAAAAGTAAGGGGATAACTGTCGAGACTGAGAAGAAAGGAAAAAAGGAAAAGAATTAAAAAACAGAGTAAACAGAAATAATTGCACATCTATTCAAAAATTCTCTCTGTAAGGATGAAAAGCTGCATTTCAACAGAAAGAAATAATGATAAGGTTGACTGTGAAAAATGACAGATCATAAATGTAGAAACTGAGCAGGTGTTGCAAAGTTAAATAGGAAATCTCCTAAATGTTTCCATAAAAATGCAATAGTCCATTGTATGTAAAAAGGCAAAATTATATTTCAAGGAGAGATGTAATTTTGCCATGTAATTATTGGACAGTACTGCAGTTTTCTCGGACCAGTTTTCAGGACCTAGGTTATAATGACCAGCAAGAGTAGGGAGTTCCTTCTTCACTGTATATAAGATATTTCACATAAGAAAGCCAAAGGAAATTAGAAAGCATGCTATTTTAATGAAAAATACTTTTCAATTACCTTTGTAGCCAAATAATGTTACTGCCATATTCACAATATTACAAAGTTATTACCTAGTAAAATGAACATAGTATAAGAACTTAATTGGAGGCAGAAAATCAGAAAGTTCCACACAATAGTTGCTGAGTAAGCAGGAATACACAGAATGAAGGGCATAGCTGTTTTTGAAAGCCGCTGTAATGACAGACAGTGCTTGTAACGTACATGGGAGATTCACTCTTCTCAGAACGAGGAGATACCAGTGCCGTGCACACTTGACAGTCCTACCCAAAATGCAACAGAGCCATTGGCATCTGTTCACAAGGACAGAATCAAGAAATTTTCCTTAGGCCTTGCTAAAGCAGAGTTCCAATGAAGGACTATTTATATGATTTGATTGAAGCCAACTAGTAAAAACAAGGGTTAAAAGATGAGTCTGGCTTGTTTGGTTACATGGGGCTATGAATGAAAGTAGACAGAAGAAGAAGAGAAGAGAATTACAAGAATCAAGAGCTGTACACTGATGTGGGCTAAGATGTGACTTTACACAAGACTCTATATGGTTAAAAAACACTTTAGGACTATTATATTGGCTGTGGCAGAAGCCTTCTGCCTTTTTATTAAAGTCACAGAACCAGAAAGACTACTGACTTTTGAAAATGAAACTTATTTGAATATAAGTTAAAACAAACTTCCCATAGGAAGAAAAAAAAAAAAAAAAAAAAAAAAGGAGGTTTGAAAGGGATCTACTCCTGGACTAATATGTCCCTTTCCTATTGACATGTTTTCTAGTCTGGTAACTTGTAGTAATTTTCTGGGTGACAATAGACTCTGCACAACCCACACTAAAACCCTCTAAATCCAAGACCATCAGAACTGTGGGACTAACTCATCACTGTTCTCAGCAAAGCCCTGCTCTTCCTGTTGGCCTTTCTCCTCACTCCTCTGTAGCTCTGAGGACAATCTGCCTTTCCCTCTAGAGCAGTCCACTTGATCCAGTTTACAGCAACCAGCACAAGACAAATAGCCAGCCTACCCTTCACTGCTCATCTACAGCCCAGTAAGAGAACATAGGGTCGAGGTTTAATTCCAAATTGTAACCGGACCACGCAGCTGCTCACTCACCCTGCCATCTCCCTGGTGGGGTGGGGAGGAGAATCAGGACAGGGAGAGAACACACAGGTTGAGATAAAAACACTTTACCAGGACAGCAAAGGAAAAGACAAAG
>KL274833.1:0-31959 GCA_000699545.1 Podiceps cristatus
TGAGGTTCCTGCCCCTGTGGCAGAGGGATTTGAAGCTGTAAATCATCCCTGAACAGCTTGCTGTGGTCATGTAAATGCATAATGTTTTGTGTGTTAGAGGTTCAAAGCTCAGTGTGAGAAATGATTAGTTCTTTGAAGGAAACAATTTTATTTACATGAGAAACAGGGGAGGAAGTGGTGTAACAATATTTTAAGGGTGCTGGTAAGGCTGTAGTGCTGTCTGATTAAGAACGCGACGTCTTCTTGATTGCAGCCTCTGCTTGGAGGTTTCCCTATGTCAGTAGTGCTTCAAGGAGAGCCTTGCAAATTTGGGCTCTTACTGCACATTAACAGGAGCTTTATCTAACAAAAAAAAATCTTTGCACTGTTCACAGAAATACCCTGAGGTGCCTAGATGGAAAGTGCTAGGTACAGTGCACTGTTAATAAGCTGAGCTGCATCTCGTTTCCAGGCTTAGCTACAGGCAGAATGCAAGGAGAAACAGGCAGTGTCTAGAGCCCGATCCTGGAAGCCCTGTTGGGTTTTGCCCTTGCAGCTCGATAAGCTCTGGTTAAGGTGTGAAGATGGGGCTCCAGACAACACACTTTACCAACAAGTGTACCAGACTCTGCAGATTTCTCTATGACTTCAGCATCCTGAAATTGCACAGCTAGATTATTGTTAAGAAGCGATGAGCTCTGAAGAAAGTAAACAGCCTTCTTGATTGAAGTGTTGCGTAGTTTGTACTAGAATACCTTATCATTTAGGGGTAAGATATAATCTTACAAAACAGTATTTAATAGCCAGAGGGGGAGAACACAGTAAAAAATCTGAAACGTGTGGTTTTTCATGAATGTTGTTGCTCTTCCGGTTACAGGAGGTGCTGAAATAAATATTAAGGTACCCAATCAATTCTGAATCCACAGAGATCGTCCACAGAGACAATGATCTGTTCAAGGGTCTGGAATAACTGTTCCAGTTCCTGATAATTTTCCCATAAGCCCATTTGGAAATGTTTTACTAGTGGAGTAGACTCCCAAGGGAAGGAGTGAAAGTCATCTGCAAAGTCAGTTACAAGTAGGTTGTGCAAAGCACTGGGGAACGAGCTGTGTGCAACAGTCCTGCCGTTCCTTGGCAGGGTACGAAGTGTGACCCAGCGCGACTTTCCCGTTGACCCCGTATGCGGTGTTCTGCGCAGTGATACTGAGCTTACAGCAGGGCGCGTGCTGGGAGGTCTCTACTATTTTCTCTATGGTGGGAGAGAATCTGCCCTCAGGCAGACAAGGAATAACCTTTTTGTATACTTTTACTATGCATATAAAAGCCTCTTGGAATTTGGTTGCATTCTAACCAAATATAAGGGTGTCAGTATCAGGGGAAACTTAATGGTAGCTCCCAAGTGCTGTTTCACTCACCCGCTGATGGCTGTTGTGAATACCCTTCTTCAAGGTGGAACCCCAAATTAGGTCCCAGCAAATCTGTCAGGCTCTGAGCACTTAGTTCCTACACAGGAAAAATAATAATGCAAGAGTTAGGTACATTCCTACAAAATGATGTGGAGTTGCTCATTCAGTAGTTACGTAGTAGACTTGTAAGCTGTACGGCAATGCTTGGGTGCTGTTAGCCGTTTGCAGGCGAAGTCCGGGTGGCGTGAGCGCAGGAACCCGGCCCTGCTCTGTACGGACAGTGGCGTCTCAGCAGCAGAGCTCAGTGTCACCCTGCGTTATGCTGCTTTGTTCTGGATTAATGCCTATGAATGTATTACTGACCATGATGGGGTAGTTGGAGGCAAGAAAATTCAATGACATCTTGGGCTGTGATTTAGCTTCACATAGGAAACTTTAATTCCTCTGAAGCCCTGTACAAGATGTTACCAAGAATGAAATGTGGCACTGCTGATCACTGTGTGCAGACTTTCAGCTCAGTACCTTAAATTTGGCATTGAAGCAAACAAGATCTTGCATGGAGGATTGTTCTATGAATTTCCCAAGGTTTATGTCAATCCAGTCTCTTAATCCTTTTTGGATATCGCAGGCAATCCCTAGAAAGAGGAAAAAACTTACAGATCCTACTGACAAAGCAATATTATAAAATGAGGCAATCTGTGTCCTTTTGGGGCAGGTGTGATGATGCTAAAGAATGGCACAGAAGTAGGACATCATTCCTGTGGGCATTGACTGTTTTACATTATTTGTTGAATTAAGAGACTCTGCTGGAGCCAATTCTATCTAGGAAATATCCTCACGCAGCATGAGTAGGACTCACAGACAGGACCAGCTCCAAGGATCCTTTAAATCAAGTCTAGACCTGCTCTATTTTTGCTCGCCTAAGGCCAGCTCCAGCCACACAGACAGCTGAGTGAAGGTAGGAAGCCCTGAATGATATTTTGTAGCCTGGAAATAAACTCTGATCGCTCCCTATCCTTTAGGCTTTTTGAATTACTCTGCTTCTTGGTGCTGTTACCTGTTGAATGTGATTGTTGGCTCAGGTAGGTTTTAATGTAGCTGTTATATATGTCGATTTTGTTGGAAGGTGAAAGAGACTCATAAGCGATGTTGAATCCTTTGACTCTGGGAAATAAAAGACGACATTTTCAGAAAGGAACTGCATTTGTTTGAGTTTTAAGGAAGTTGACCTTTTGTTTCCAACCTTCTGTGTGGCATGGGTGGTGTCTGAGGCTGTCACATCTTTTAATTGGACTTCACAGAAGAGGCTCATGAATATTTCCATTTATGTGAACAGAAAAACATTTTAGAATATATGGGACTTGCTCACAGCTTTCCGACAGTGACAAGCAAATTAAGTGACGTGGAAGATTTTTATGCAGTTCCTGCCTAGTGGTTCTGTCTTGGGTTTTGGCTAATAAACAGAACAGTGAGGGAGTCGGAGCTCAGTGCTGCTGTCTTAGAAATCCAAAATGCGGAGGTCTCAGCTGAAATACTAGCTTTTAACTGTCAAGAGTCATGGTAAACTCACATTGCTTGATAGGAATCACAAGACATGTTGGTCCCCAGCCATCCCAGATAGGTTTTGTTCATACCAGACAGCAATAAGGGCAACTGCTGCTGGAACCAAGTTGCCCAGCTTTCACTGGAGAAGTTTGGGAGTTCAGGTCTCAGCTTTACTAGCACTGTCTTCAGTATTGCGTCTCTAACCAGCACGCTGGGTAAGGAGGTCAGATTTACCTGTGGTATAAAGAAGAGCAAAACCATCAGTATGGCTTGAGGTTGTGGATAAGCATTTAAATCAGAAGAGGCTATTAAGGAAACATCTGCAGCGTTACTGTAACAAAATTAAATATTTTAGTTGTCTGTCCCCATCCAGGGTTTAAGCCTGTCTTCCTGGTCACTGGCTTGCCCCTTGCTGAGATCTCTCCTTATAAAGTTGTCTAGTATTTACCACAGCTTCTCTCTGCCTTTCAGCTCCGTTACATGTAGATGGCTGCCGTTATGTTCGGAGCACAGTGTGGGCTGTAGACCCAATCATGGCATAGACCATCCCTTAGTACAGCGACATTGGAGTCAGAGAATACCCGGGATCCGTTAGGACTGACCTGGTGAGCCCACACGTTAAACTGTCTCATGTATCTGTCGACTGTGTTATAGGGTCCGCACTCGAGTATTGCCAGGATTGAGAGCGTATCTTCCAGGCTGGTCAGCGTTGAGTGAACAGTCAACTCTGCCATCTCTTCTGGGGTATTGAGATCAGGAACTTTAAACTGAGAAGAAACACATGTAAGAGAGCTGTCCAAGGGCCGTGTTTGCTTTAGAGCCACTGCCCACCCACAGCCTTGACATAACAGCAAAGTCCTTCACCGGACAGGGAGAGAGAATGTTGTTGTGCTACTGCAGGTGTTTGTGGGCAGTGCTCGTGGAGGAGACAAAAAGCAGGCTATACCAGGGGAGATCCGCGTTTCCTTATGGAACAGAGAGGTGGCAATAGTCTGGTGCCGCATCTGTTAGGAGGAATGAGGGTGAAAAACCCTTCGGTTTTGTGTAAAGAGCCTGCCAGGGAAGAGTGCCAGGTATCCCCCTGGAAATGGGCTGTTACGTATCAGCAGGAGTTCCTTGCCTGTGAAGTAGTTAAAGTACAGTCTGTACATTTTAAGCTTTATGGAGAATCTGATAAAACTGCCTGAAAACCTGTAGTTGGTTAACACTTGTTGATCTGAGATCTTCCAAGGAATATTCTTTTGAATCTTCTGCTTCCATTGTCTCCTCTGAGCGGCATCCATCTGCAATAACCCTTTCTCTTCCACCTCATCACTTCCGTTTCCTTTTCCCTCCCACCTTTCCCTGCTCTGTTTTGATCATTTTCTTACTGCCTTCTTTTCCACACTAATCACTTTGGAAGGGATGACTTGGCTGAGACCATTCCTAGGACGTTACCCACTCTTGTCTTTAAGACCCTAAATAAAACTGCCAAATAATCATTACCAGGTTAAAGGCTTTAGGTAAGGCTGGCTTGTGATTAGTGCTTAGCTCAATTGTTTGTAAAATGGAATGTATGCTGCGTCTGTATTTCTCTCTACCTGTCCTACTAGGTGGTAGGTTTTTTGTTCCAAGGATTCTGACCTCTATCCTTAGCCCAGACAGTACTCTCTGGGCTATTTAAATGTTCTCTGGGCATTTAAATAAAAAGCAACAGGAGGCTGAGCTGTGAAATGCTGGTGTAAATGCAGTATCTTCTTTAGCAAGGTAAAGAGGCAGGATGTTGCCAGACCGAATGTGTTTGTGTGCAGTTAAGTGTTCTGAAATGTGGTTCTGTAAAACTGTGTTTTCTTTCTCCTCATATAAACCCATTTATTCTGCTGAGGGGCGAAAGGTGGCTTTTTCTAGCTGCTCTGAAAAATGCACGCCTGGAGACTTTCAGCACTGTATTTGAGAGCAAAGGTGTCATTGCTAAAAAGTTACAGAGCATGCCATGCCGAGGAGGTTAGCTGAATCAAAGCTTTCCCTAAACCCTGACAGGTTTCAGATCATGCGTTCCGATACACCGTTGTTCGTCATAGAATGAGGTAGAGCGTAAGAGAATAGGAAACGACATCAAAGCAATGGCAGAGTCTTCAGTTTGCCATCCTTTTTGAGGCATCGTTCATAGGCCAGAAGCCTCTCACTGTGGCTTTGAAAGAATTTTTTTGTTTGCTATAGTGTATGTTTGAAGGCAGAGAGAGGTCACTTCCTGTGATGAAAATGAAGAATTTTTAATGTGGCTGCATCTAGCAGGAAACTCGCTAAGCAGAGTGAATGTCTGCGAGACACGCACATCAGCGTTTCTCCCTCCAGACCTGCAGAATGAACAGGAGCATTGGACGGAGCCGCTGTGGTGCGGGTGGCAAATGTTAACACAGACAGTTGTATTGTTCAGGGCTCTGCTGGAAGTTGCTCAGATGCCGTGGATGTGGTATGCTAAGATGTTCGGTATAGCCCACTATCCCCTATTTACTTGAAGTGAAAAGATAGACAATTGTTGCAAATTTTGGTGATGCTGGTGCTTAAGATTTAATCTAAGTGTTAGAATGGGAAGTGTTCTTTGTGGGTGTAACTCCCCTATGACAGCTCCGCGTCTGCCTGGTGATAGGGTGTGCTTTCATCCCTCTGTGAGGAGTTAGCAAACTGGGTAGTGTTTTGGGATTACAGACTCTTTAGTTTAGTTCAACCAGTAGCAACTAGTATATTTGTACCACTACCTACTTTATCAGTTTAGTTTAAGTACCATCAATAAGATTGAAATGATATGAAACATACCAAGTCGGTGGTTCAATATTACTTTATTGATGATTGGATAGGTAGTGTCAAACAAATTCTGTAAACAAAATCAGCATTTTAATAAATACTAGCACTGGCTTACAGAGTGTATGAAGTGAAAACATTGGCTGAGGTATGTTTTACAGCTGTGCAGGTTTTTTTTTTTAAACATCATATGAAGAGAAAAATCTTTGTTTTTCACACAAAAGCAGAATTGTTGGATTTTTAAGTTGTACTTGAATTATTTCATTAATGCAATTTGCCTTTGCTGTGAAACCAATATTATAATATTTAGATACATACATCCCAATCAAATATTAGTCTAGCAGGATGCAGTTCCTGTTGCTATTACTGCTGTTGCCCTTTGACAAGTCTTTTCTTAATGTGTCATTTATATTTTTGCAGTTACAGCTTGGTATCGTAATGTGGGCAGCTTGAAAGATTAATTTGCTGTGGCCTCAGGATGTGCAACCCATTGCTACTGATTAGACTAAACTCGGAATACTCGAATGTATCTGGTATTTTAGTAGACCTGAGCAAGTAACTTCTAGTGTTTTTGAAGACAAAGTGTAATTTGAAGAGTCATTCTCTGGAGGAGTTAGGAAAGGCAATACCCACATGAGCAATTTTACTGTGACCTTTAAGCCAATTCGATTTTAAAGATGATTTAAAAGAAGTTCCCCTCATCACTCTTAGCAGAATATGCCTCTATATTTCAGACATATCCCAGGCTCTTAGTGTTGCTTCTGATTACCAGCGATAACAATTAATATCTTTCATCAAAGAGAGGCTGTGAAGAGAGAGGCAAGCAGCTGGAATCTGTATTTCAGCCCCCGATGCTGTACATGGGTCATATCTGGTAATCTCTGCCGTATAAACCCAAGCTGATCCCTGCTTTAAGAGATGCAGCCGCTGTGTGAGGAATGACCTGCTACTTGCCCTTGCTGATTATTGTAAACGCAAAGCCCGGGAAGCATCTGTTTTGCTTGGAAGCTGGTGCTGATTTTACTGTTGTTCAGTGCATAGACTAGTAAAACTTACTCCAGCAATGTCTGGGTAAAAGGTTTGAAGCTCGCTTAGTTTAGCTACTGAACAGATCTCTCCCAGATTCTTTTGCAACCAGTCTTTAGTCCCAGTTGTTCCATCTTGGCACGCTGATCCTGTAAACAAAACAGATCCAAAGAGTTAAAAGACAAAGGGAGACATCTGGGCATCCTTCGTGTGAATGATTAAATATCTGCCAACAGAAGAACGGCTGATCTTCTTCCTTTTGCAAGCGTGGGGTCTGATCTTCTGCAATCTGATTCACTTCCAGACTGGGGAAATGGTCACACCAAATGGAAATCCTATTCGTTAGATAATATCATACCTCCTTACACCAGTATTCCCCGTGGCCTCCAAAGGAGAAGTGATTTCCCTTTCTCTTTCACAGGGTTGGTATGAACCTCCCAGGGTTGTAACAAACAGCTGAAGTGACTGAATCTCCACAGTGGGAAGGTGTGTGATTCTTAGGTGTAAAATATTCAACTTTCAGAGTATGAAAGATGCTCCACACTAATACTAGTGCTTTACTGGGACCTTATGTGTAGGCACCTTACCTGAGTCTGTGAACTGGGCTGTCAAATAGACCTTCTGAAACTCGTAGACATCGTGTTTCTTCCTTGCTGACAACACTGGGTAGACTCCATCAATTGCTGCAATGCTGGGAAATAAACCACGTAACAGGTGATTGCCATGTGGGCGAAGCAGCAGATCTGAGCGTAGTGGGGTGCAGAGAACTCAGTGCTGACGGACTGAAGGTGGTGGGTGCTAGTAGTTGGCCTATAGCATGTGGCCAATGAATTTTGTTTTCTGCTGGGCCGTATCATTTATGGTGTGCTTGAGAATAAGGATTAATATGTGGTATACCTTTACAAGAAAATACCTCCTTTAGAGCTGAGTCCTTGACTGATTGTGGTTATACCGAATGATAAACATGAAGGTAAAATGCAGCTCTTGCCGGATCAGTAACCAGTGAAGCAAGAGTGACTGCTCACGTAGCAACTCAGAGCTAAAGCAGCTGCAGCCCTGCAGGCAGGCACTTACAAAGCTTGGTAGTATGGGCACGGCATGCTGAGGGGCAGCAGCTCCAGCACCGTCGCATTCACGTTGGGGAGCAGAATGCGCAGTCTATGCAGCCACGAAGATGTGTCTTCCAGGGACATGTCAGTAATTTGTGGGAAGATGATCTCAGCTGACATCATTAGCATTGTTTCTCGAACTTTAGTGCTTCCTAGGAAATCAGAGCTCTGAGGAGGGAGGAAGAAATTGAAGTGGCTGATGAGCAGAGCTGTTGAATATTGAAGTTAAGCAGAAAAACTGGTGAAGGAAATACTGGCAAAATAACCACAATTTCTCCTCTTTGCTGCTCTCCTCCCCTTCCTTCCTCTCCTGTTTAATAATAAAAGTTGGAAATATGGCCTGTCTGTGGCCTTGTTGGGGAGTTGACCTTGGCAATTCAGGTTTTCTTTTGTCAGCAGAGTTGGACAGCAAAGCAAGGCAGGTGCTTGAATTTCCTTTCCCTTACGCTCCCACAGCCCTTGCTTTTGTTATGGCAGTCAGCAGTGGTCACGCCGTGTATAAAGCGAGGCTGGGGCATGCTCAGGCTTCTCAGCTTGGCTTGGGGTTAACTTGTCCTCAGCCCAGCAGGACCAGGGCGAGCAGCAGTCTCTCTCGTTCATTCATACACAAGTGTTTTAATGGATGTTGACAGTTTTAGGGGCCTGGTCTAGAACCTTTCATAAGTCTTTAGACTACGGCAGATCAGCAGTAGAGAAAACCTTACTGTTTATACCCTGGCCTAGGTGGGAGTGGTGAGTGCGCTTCCCAAAGTTCCTCTGAGGAAGAACCTTTCTGTCTGTGCACAGAAATTACGCCAGAGTAAGGGCTGGACTGAGATAAGATCATACTGGAGCAGGAAGAACTCCTTCTGGATCATCTTCCAGATTTATATCTGGCCATGTGAGTCAGAGTTGGAAGTCTGAAAGTTCACCTGTGACCTGTTCTGCTCCCTGGGACTCGGTTATCACAGGTGCTTGAGTGAGTTACCTTCAGGACGAAAGTGTTGAAGTCCTCTAGGAAGGCACTGAGGTACTGGAGTGGCTCCTTCTTGCTCCCAATTACCTCCAGGACCATCTGGATGGCTGAGGGGCTGTAGATGGTCTTGCTCTGAACCGTCAGCTGGGCCAGTGCCTCAGCTGAGAAAAGGTCTAGGGAGTCATGCTGAAGAAGACAGGGCATGGAGTGAGGTCTGGAGACTGATCCACAGCTTCTCCCCCTGCTCATCTGTCTCAGCCCCCCTGAGCCTTGACATATAAGGAACACTAACTTCTCTCCGGCCAGGATTTCAGACAACAAACAGTGCAGAGTGTTTACTGGGATTAAATTTAGTAATAGCTGTTCTCTGATGCCAGACAGGTGATTTGTGAGAATGTTCTCAGCAGACCGTCTGTAATTTAATATCTGTTCTTCCTGTGTCTTATCAGCCACTGCTGTTCGGAGCTTGTCATTGAAATCCTTGTCTTCCTACAGAATTTATATTGTCCTAATAAGATGATCACCTCCTAGAGGCAGTGCTTTTGACACTATTTTAGCATTAAAACTTAGTAAGAAGAAACTTAATGAGAAAAAAATGGAAGCACATAGGAGAAAATGAGCAACACAAATAACAAGCTAATCCACTTGAACTCTATTCCTGTCAGCTTGTTTCATGGCTAACAATAAAATACTAAATATTTCATATCTAGCCCTTACCCCATGGAAGTTGCTCTTCAGCGTTGCAAAATCCGAGTATGATCCAAAAGCAGTGAATAAACCAAAATACTGTAGCAGCCATTCCCTATCTCCTGTAGTGCCCTGTGTGCAGGCAGAGCCTATAAAAGGAAAAGCAAAGCTCAGAAAAGAGATCATTTATTTTGCTGGATCGTGGAAGTGTGTAATACTATGAGTCCCCATTGGCAGTGAAATATATATTATAGTTCATGTTGCAAGCTCCCAGTGGGATCCAGACCCTACCAGCCAAGGGATGGGGGAGTCATTTAGCCTTTGAGCATACTGGGGTTGCCACATTCCTGCAACGTCAGTATGTTCTAGTCTCATTCTTCATACAGCTTCTGCTTTTTGACCTCGGCTCTCTGGGCTGTCTGAGAGAGGTTTCAGTCTGCCAAGGAGGAGGGTGGTCTCTGATCGCTGTGAGCTGAAGGGCTAAGCAGCAGGCTGAGGAGTGAGGGAGGACTCCCTTAGGAATTAACGGGAGATTCAGCACATCTGTCCTCCAGGGAAGCAGGTTATCCAAAGGTAGAGACACTTCTCTGTCTGCTGACTTCAGGGGACCTTAAGGACCTGAGACTGGTTAGGCACTTAACTGTCAGGTTGCTGAAATGGTAAAATGACTTTCCCAGAGAAAGAACAGGTCTGCTTGTCACCTACAGTCAAGGACCTTTTTTTGAGGTGGCTGAATCTTTCCACCTTCTTGTGTTCCTGTATACCTGGGGACAAGCAGGCCCAGACTTCCGTTACCTGAGTTCTGCAGCTGGAAGTGAAGAACTCTCTTGATGAAGGAGTAGATGTGCTCTGGATTCTCATAGGGCCCCTGTGCTTTGTGTTCGTTCAAGATCTCCACTCTGCAGGACGTGAATAGTCAGGGTAAGCCAGCTGCAACCAAGTGATCCACAGCCACTGGGACATAACCCACAGCTCTGCCAGTTTGTGGAGAGGTGCTAGGGCTGCATTCAGGGGATGTTTCTACTCCCTTGATGCCAGGAACAGACACTTCAGCCAGCGTGTGACCAAAACTGCTTCTTTAGGGGATCAGGGTCTTTGGTTTTATGTGGATTTGTACGTGTATGGGAGTGAAGCACAGTGTCTGCTTAGAATCATAGAAAGGTCTGGGTTGGAAGGGACCCCAAGGATCACAGAGTTCCAACCCCCCTGCCACAGGCAGGGACACTAACCTCCTGGCCTGGATCTACACAAGGTTGCCCAGGGCCCTGTCCAACCTGGCCTTGAACACCTCCAGGCATGGGGCATCTTCTCTTTGTGTCATGAAATGTGAAACTGCTGTGGCAGCCAAACAAGGTCAAATGAGAATCGTGTTTGGGATAGCGGAAGCTGCTCCCCTCACCCAGTGTTTGGGCTTCCATCTTTACAGGCAAAGAGAGAAGTAAGAAGGGTATCCCTGAAATGGTAATGGACTTGATACCTACATGGCTGCAAGAGAGTCGCATGTCATGTCACTGGGTAAGAAGCCGAGATTCTGTGCGCTGAGGCTGCTCAAGAAGAGGCCAAGCCTTCCTCGAAACCAGGCAACATAGTCCTCAGTAGAGAAGAGCTCAAACGCTGTGCTTAAGTGACAGAAGATCTGCCCCAGGATGAATCGTCTTACGTCACCATGAGGAAGCTGAGAGATATTATGCTTCAACCAAAAGAAAAAGGTATGGTTAAAAGTGTGCATTGCAGCTAATATTGAAGGATGCAGGTGGGACTGGTAAAAGAGTCAAACTGAGGGCCAAGAAATACACAGCCCTTCTGAGATAATGCTATTGGAGACTCAAGACGATGATTTAATTCATTTAATTTGCAGATGCAAAGATTACTGCTGTGTGTGTGCAGTTCTGGGGGTTTGTCTGCTCACTTCTGTGTGGGGCTGCAGTGACTCGGTGCCCAGGGCTTGCCTCTTCCCGGGCAGTTAAGGGGGCATGTGCACAAACTGCCATGTATCCTGCTGGTCTCCAGCCTGTGGCTTATGGGTGCAGGCTCCTGGGGACCCACTGAGGGTTCTCATAGCTATAGGTAGTGAAGGATACAGGGCTCTTCCTGTCTGGTCAAGGAGACCGTAATCCAATGCCTGCACAATGACTCCTTCAGTCTTTTCCTGAGACTTGTTAGTGCTGTGACAGCACTGAAATTCATGCAGGGGTAAAGAGTGGCAGTGTTGCACGAATGTGTATCCCTTCCAGCATGGGACCCAGACTGATTAAGAGTTGTGGCCTCTTCCTACATCTGGAACCTCAGCTCCCACATCAGTATGCACTTCACGTGTAAACCCTCTTATTCCAGCCACTTAAACAGGAGGTGGAGTCGCTACCTGCTTTGCAGCCACACTGAGTACATCCATGAAATCCCCAATGGTGCGGGAGCTCAAAGAGCTGAAGACCTTGCCTGCTTTGTCCATGTCACGCAGGACATCGCTAGCTGCTGTGTAAGCTGCCAGTTGCTCTGGGCTGAGTCCTGCCGCAGCGTCAACCTGTGAAATCAAATGTTAAAGTTACTGGCCTTGCCTTACGGCAGCAAGTATTTGCTAGCTGTGGAAGGCTGTTGGGCAGGATTCGGGGCTTGCACGGGGCTCTGTCTTGCAGTTACTTACAATACTGAAATCAGCGTTCATGTCAGTCAGGTCTCTGTATGTAGCCAAGGAGCTGAAGGAGCCCAGGTTTGTTTGTAGCCAGCCCAAGCTTCCCTTGGTGTTCTCCAGGCATGGGCCACCTTGCAAATAAAGCATAATTCAAGGGTGATCTAACCAGCAGTTCAGTCCCCCCGTTCTCCTGTGGGAATAGTATGACTGTGCTGACACGTGAGTTGCCCAGAACATCTATGTGCCTAAATCCCCCACTGGTACCAGCAGCACTGCAGTGACTAATGCCCAACGTGTACCTTTAGACCTGGAAGCTGCTGGTAGGGAGATAACATTCCCATACCTTTGGCAAAGGCATAGGCATCAGAATGCTAAACTGGGGGAGATTCTCAAATATTGTGGTAATGGCAGCCAGAGAGGTAGCAGCAATGGTCCAGTTCTCAGCTGGTGAGCTGCCACGGCAGTGAGGGCAATGATTAACACCAGGGCTTGTCCTAGCCTCAGGGAGGAGCACAGCTGCTTCTGCAGATGCTTCTCTTCTCCTCTCTCCTTGCTAGAGAGCAAAAAGCAGTTGACATCTTCCAATTTTAATTGGATTGTCTTTTTCTTGGGTAAATGCCCAGCATCCCATGATATTGTATGTTGTTGCTTCTGACAGAGATGCAGGGAAGTTACAGGAGGGAGAGAGTGCGGGACGCCTTCAGCATACCTCCTTGAGAAGCCTTAGCGGACAGGTAGCTCTTTGCAAAGCTGTAAACATCCTGGTGGCTAGCGGGGGGCATCTGTTGAAAGCTGCTTTCTAAGCCGCTCATTCTGTGAGAGAAGGGAAAGCAGGAGGTTCCTTAGAGCAGTAAAGCCTTGCGTTTGGGGGCTGAAATCACCAAAAGCTTGTAACATGACTGCACACGAGAGCTCTGCAGTCTGTGGCCTGTTTTCTCAGGGGTAACCAAACTTCTTTCTTTAGATGAATTTGCATTGTTAAACAAGCATCGTTATGCCAAATCAGTAGTTCGATAGAGGTGATACAGCACTGGTCAGAAACTGGAGCAGTAAGAGAATGAAGCTGTCGGGAGTGGAACTGGGAAGGAAGGATGAGCCTGGGATTTTAAGAGCCGCAATATAATTTTGTTTCTGTATTCAGACAGGATCAAGGAGGTCAATGGGAATTCTCTTGCCATGTGCAAACCTGAAGTGAAAAGTTGAAGTGAATGCAGGCAATGGAGTACTCACATGATTTGGTATATTCTACAAGGTATGTTCCTTGGGATAGCTGCAAGGGCAGAGGCGTTTATGCTGCCCAGCCACAAGCTGAGCTTGTTCTGGAACCAGTCCTTGTACTGGGAGGCGTTAAAACTAGTGAACTGGCCTCGGAGTTTGCGAAAGATGGCACTGAACATGGCATCTCGGACTTGCACGTTTGCCAGGGATGGTAAGTCTTGCTGCAAAACAAAGCAAATAAGAACACAAGTCAGCTGTGAGCAGAAACTGTTCCCCAGCTATCGCTGTAGCAAGCATGTGGGTCTGTGTAATGAGGCATTTGACAGGGGAACCAGCTCGGGGAGATATTTTCTAGGTCCATATGGGCTGAAGCCTAGTTGCTTCTCCAGGACACTGTTCTCGCAGTTCCCTGTGTACTGAAATAACATCCCCGTGCAAGGGTTGGTGTCTCACCTGAGAAGCAGTGGCCACAAACTCGTCAACAAAGGCAGAGATGTCCAGAGCTGGCCTGCTCTCCAGGGAGACCAGGAGGGTTTCAACCATGCTGGTGTCATCCAGGACTCCAGGGTCAAAAAATACATGGGCGAGCTGGGTAGCAGTGAGATTGTCCCGTACATTGAACTGCAAAATCAACGGGACGTGATCAGAGAGAAGTAAAATATTGTGAACAGGCAGAGACCTAAGCCATCGAGCTGGCTGGATCCCCGTGTTGGGAAGGAGAGTTCTGCTATGGCTGGAGCAATGTAGTTACTGCATTAGATCATCTAGGAGTGTGCTCAGCCTTGCGCGTGCGAGGAGCCGTAGCAGAGCAGGACCTGAGCGGTCTGAGTCAGAAAACAAACCAACCCCGCTGAAGTCTGTCATTAATCTGGTGAAATCTTCGTATCGAGCATTGGAGGCGAATGCCCCCAAGTTCTTCTGCAGCCAGTCCAGACTTGTTTCCTGTCCCAAAGCACAGGCAGAACCTGCAGCACAGGAGAAGTGAGTGTCACTCGCTTTCCTTTGTGGTCTGCTAGAATGCACAGGAATACGTTTTAGATTTGGGCTCGTGTTACCTGTCACGGTGTGTTGGCTTTCAAGGAAGGCCAGCAGAGCGCTACAGATGCCGTGCTGATTCATGGGCAGCAGGGATGTGTATACCTGGCTCAAGGAGGACACGCTGTGGAGGGAAATCACACGGGAAAGATTTAATTCCTGCTTTCCAGCTGGTGCCATGATGCTATTGACAGGAGAGATATTACTCCAGTGTGAACAGAGTTCCACAAAATGAGAGGAAGAGGAAGGGAAAGCTTATTATGAAATGGCACAGTGGTTCATTTCTTACTGGCTGTGATCTGTATGTGAAAGACTGGACTGCCAAGCGCATTTGGGAGATCTGTGCCCCAGGGCAGGATTAGCTCCGTGCAGATGTTTGTCTGGGCTGTTGTCAGAAGTCCTTAGAGACTGTGATAGTACAGCTTCCCCTGGTGATCTCTTTGTGTGCTTTGTGAATCCGTTAACCCCCTGAACAGCTCATGAAACGGGTAATTAGCCTCGCTCCCTATGTTGCCAGATTAATTTCAGAGAGTGTTTTCTGAATAGCCAATATAAACTGCTACATCTGAACCATTTGCTATAGGTACAGAAGTCCCTGTAAAAAGCAGAGCTGTGCCACACCAGCGCATGAGAATAAAGTTGTGCCAGAAAAGGGAAATTCAGGACCAGATTGGAAATGTCTGTTCTGGGCATGCTGTTTGTTTTCCTGTGTCTTTCCTGGGTCAGAGCAGGACCGTTGTTGGCAGCACGGTCTTCCCTGCTCTGCATGGCCCAGATGTCACTGTGGTTTCCTTCCAGTGCTGCCCTTTGGAGTTAATTTCTTGGCTTAAACTGTTTCATTAGCCAGGATATTTCCTCTCATCTCTTCCTGATATTTTTTCATCTTACTGCTCCTAGATATGCTATTTTACAAACGGGTAAAATCTATTTGATAGAAATTATAATTGACTTTGTACTGTATTAGCAAATGTTTTTAGTTGCTTTTACGCGGTTTTACTCAAAGGAAGGAAGATCGACCCTGGCTATTTCGCTTGCCTTTCTGTAAACAGTGCTGTCTTGCACAGGTGTTCTTTAGCACAGTGCTACCCTGGCAATTCCTTGCTCTTTCCTGACAATCCCCCCCCCTTTTTTTTTATTTTGCACACAGTAAAGAGGACATTTCCCTTGTGTACTTACAGAGCTCTGAAACCATCGCAACCAGAAATGTGGGACAGGAAGAGTTTGGTGTCCTCCTTGCCAGCACTTGGCAGTAGCAGAGTGAGTCTTGCAAGCAAACGAGTCCATTCAGCAGGGCTGAAAGCTGGAAGTTCTGCCTCAAGGTCGCTTGTGAACTGGGTGAGCATCTTTTTCCTCACATTGTTATTGTTAATAGTGGTTATTGCCAGCTGAAAGAGAGAGGTTGTGAGCATCAGTGAGAAGGCAGGATTAAAAAGGGACCCCAGTGCAACGCCACAGGGAGTAGCATTGTAGGAAACGACTCTGAGGGAGTCCCAGAGAAGGGAAGGTGCCTCTTAGGGCTGTGCTGAGAACCTGCCATTCGGGCAGCCGAGGCCAAGTCTCAGCAGCTGTCCCCGAATGGTGCAGGGTCACTGAAGGCACGGCATGTTCTCTGCATGCTAGCCTCTTGTGACCACTCAGGCACAGGCGGGTTTGTGCCTCGCGTGAGAGGTGGCTGTGAGGGTCAGCTTCCTCCACAGGGCCACAGATCCCGAGGTTCGATAGTTCTGCTTGGTACCACCTCACTGCTGCCATAACCATGCGCTTAAGTATCAGCCAGCCATTAAGTCTTGGGCACTGGCCTTTGAATGCTTTGGGCCAAACCCCCATGATGAGAGGTTGTACATGATATGGTTTGTTGCAGTTTTTCGTACTTGGAGATAAAAGCTCAGAAACCATCTTTGAAGGTGTCTTTAAGATTCTGGATCACTGAAGTCCACACTGCATGGGCTTACGCTGGACTTGCAGTGTTAATACCCCTACCTGGGCTGCCTCTCTGTTGAATTGGTCTAAATACTGATAGATTTCCTCCGAGGGCTTGTTGTGTAGTTTTGCAAGGATCTGACACATCTCCTCTTCCTCATTAATGGCATCAGAAGTCAGCGTCAGGGATGCTAGTTGTGGTGGGGATAACTTGTCCAAGACATCCATCTGTGCAAAGGGACACAAAGCAGACGGAAGCATGTGAGAACGATTTGTAAATGCTAGTGCTTCCAAGAAGACTCAGGACAAATCTGCAAGGCTGGAATATCCACAGGACTTGTAAAGTCCTTTATTCATCAGGACTTGTACTGTCCCATTTCTGGATATTACTGTAGCTCTGCAAGGGCCACTAGCCGTGGCCCTTTTTTCTTACTAGAAGCAGTAAAAATGTTTGTGATATGAAGACACTAATGCCAGAGTATACTTTAAGGAAAGAGACCCATCACCTCCCATGCTGCGTGGAGCATAAAGGCATTGCAAATGCGTTGCAAGTGCTGGCAAAGTCACGTGTTCCATGGTGGAACACTGCCATGTGAATGCTAGTGGAAAAAAAAAAATTAAAAATACTTACTCCCACAAAGTGTTTGTTCCAAGTGACTAAGTCCTGATACTCAGCATATTTGCTAAACACTGCCATCTGAATGCTAGTGGAAAAAAAAAAAAATAAAAATACTTACTCCCACAAAGTGTTTGTTCCAAATGACTAAGTCCTGATACTCAGCATATTTGCTAAAATTTCCAAGATTTACTTCCAGCCAGTTCTGAGTGCTCTGGCTTGCACTGCCGCATGCGACACCTGGAAAAACAATGACTCGGGGAGTGCTGGGGGCTACATGTTCCTCCCCAATGTTCTGACTGGAAACTGTAGTCAGTCTTGCAAACTCCCATTAAACCTTACAGATAGCAGAATGCTTTGAATTCACGTTGGTATGAGAGAGACCAGAATCTTTGTTATTAAGTAATAACATCTTTGTGCTATTGTCTAAATTTGGGCTTGTTTGTCTTTAACAGTGTTGGGCAGCCTAATGTTGTGGCTGGGAATGGTTAAACTTAGTAGTGAGGCATCCA
The DNA here is from genome assembly GCA_000699545.1 of Podiceps cristatus. Taxonomy (NCBI): domain Eukaryota; kingdom Metazoa; phylum Chordata; class Aves; order Podicipediformes; family Podicipedidae; genus Podiceps; species Podiceps cristatus. Next base: position 17,419 of record KL274833.1, read on the forward strand.
CAATACAGGAGGAGTTGTGAGAATCCCATCAGTAAGAGGAAAAGGCCATAGTGTTGGAGCAATAAATAAGTATATGCTTCCTTTCCCTTCCTTGTTATTAAGAGCATATCAGACATTACTACAGGAATTTCTGCTGCCTCTCAAGCCGAGTGTGCTGGAAAGCTTTCAAATGACATTCCCGAATTAAGACTTTTTATGCCATTACCTGATTTCACTTTTGATGTCAAGAAGGTTTTACAGAATCCAAAAACATGGGGAATGTTTTCCATGGGGATGCCAGCATAGATTTTGTTGAAACCCTTCAACCTGCAAGAGGGAATGTCGGGATGATCATGGGAAGTATTTTAATTTAATCAAATCAGAATTTTACAAACCAAAAAACTTTTCCATTATAAAAATGTCAACAGCTTTCATCATTGTTAATTATTGCAAGACCTTATCAGAGAGGTTCATCAGAAGTAACTGCAAAGTATCTTCAGGTCAGACTGAACATAACCCACTTATGTGATAAAGCCATTTTTATTAAAAAAAAAGTATGCTCTCTACTTGGTGCAGTTGCTTAAGGTAAAGATCACAGAATTGCTAAGGCTGCTCTAATTAAAAACTTGTTGAGTTTCAGTGTATTCTGCATGTGAGCTGGAAACTGCTGTGATTGCTTCCGCTTTTCAGCAGGCGCATTACACTCTGCCTTAGGAATCTGTGGATGTATTGCCAGAAAGTCATATACAATGTTAGTAAATAGAAATGCTCAGTTCAGATAAATGTGTGTGGGACAAATGACTCACATTTGCTGATAAGAATCACATGAAATATTGACAGGTATCTCTGCAACGATCGTCTCATTTACTGCATGCAGCACATTTTGTAGAGTATCTTGAAACCAGTCAGCAAAGGCAGCAGCTTTCATTCTGGGAAGACTAGGAGCTATTTTACGCAAGGCACTGCTTAGTAGCATATGGGCAAGGTTGCTGTTCTGAAGCTCCGCCTGCAGCGATACACCACCTTTTCAGTATAGCTGGCATGCAATTCATCAAGCTAAGCCTTCCCCAATTTAACATGTTGTTCAGGGTTATTTCATAGCTCTCCCTTCACGCGTGGGAAGTCACTGTAAAGGTGACTGGGTTGGTGGCATCAGGTGAAGGGCCCAAGCAGGGAGCACTTGGAAATGCTGAATGGGTCTGTTTTCCCTAAGCTGTGCTTGTGTCTCTTCCTATCACGTCCCCCTATGGCTCAGTATAGACCCTTGGAGGAAGAATAGCTTGGTGCTGGACAGAAGAACAAGATTGCTACAATCCCAGGCCTTCAAGGAACAGCTTTCCGAGGATTTGACCTGTAGCCTTGTCTCAGGCTGGTTTCCCTCTGATGACTGAGTGAGGCTGTAGGATGAGCCCTGCTTCTGTGGTCAGGGCTGGGGTTTGGGTGTCAGGGTTTGGGTGGAGGAGCTTTGGAGCACAATAAGGGAAGTTACCGATGCCATGTCGTTCAACGTGGCAAAGAACTTGGCAAGTTCCGATGGTGTGCGTAGGTTGTGCATGATGGTGATCACACTTGTTTCATCAGCCAGAGCCCCCGTTTCCAGTGTTAGCTGTGCCAGCTGAGCTGGTGACAGCTTTTCCAGAGCAGACATCTGAAAAGGAGCACACAAACACCTGTATATTTATAACTGGGATTACTGTCAGTGCTGTGGCAAGAAGTTATGGATCAGCTGTGTTTATGTAGAGAGGAGCCAACAATGCTCAGGTGCAGCAAGCTTCAGCATGTGACCTACCCCATCGAAATTTGGATTGAGTGAAGAGAACTCGTGCAGAGTGGCCTGGGCACTGAAATAGCCATAGTTGGCAGCTATCCATGTGCTGCTGTTTGCATTTGGGGAACAGGTGACACCTGAAATGCAGAAGAGCCCATGTTCAGTAACCAGTCAGCGGTTTCCTGAGCTGTTGGTTAGCCTGGAAACAAAGCCTGTCTGGTGACGGGGAGAGGAGGAACATCGGATCCACTGCAGCTGGGTTCAGCGGGACGTTAGCGCGAGGGGAGCAAGCACGGCACATCAGAAAGCATCTTGTCCTTTGCTTAAGTTGTGTTAGGGCTCTTATACTGCAGTCCATCACTGCAGCATCTAGGGACTTAACATGTAAAATTATTAGCAATAACAGGATCCTGGTGGACTTCACAGGGGGTTTACAGAATTCCCTTTTTGCATTTAAACAGCTCTGCTTGTGTATAGTTTTTGGGTCAGAGGATTGCATCCCAGGAAGTATTTGCCAAGCACAAAGATTAAATTCTACAAAGGGAGGAAAAGAAAAGCTCTTGAGTAGTGTGTGTGTGTGCTTACCTTGAGTGTTATGGTAGGTCTCCAGGAAGTTGTGTATTCTGCGATAGATGAAGAGTCTCTGCTCGTCTGTGTACTGTTCGTACACTCTGCCCATTGCTTGCACGCTGTAACAACACAAGGACAGAAGTAGGGTACGAGCCAAACATCTGCAGAGACACTTTCCCTTTGGAGGAAGAATTCAGGTGCCTACGAATCATGAGCTGAAAGTACTAGTGTCAGTGAAACTGTAATGTTTAATTTGATCTAAATCAAACTGTCCCTTTTCCTCCTTGTTCCCTTGGTAACCTCTTGGAAAATAAAATGAAGGGTATACTCAGGCATTTTATGCTAATTTGATGGATGGTTTTGGCTGATGCAAAACTGTCGTGAAGCTCAGTATTGTAAAAGCAGTAAGATGTCAGATACTCTGGGGGAAGCGACCCTGTTGGTTTGGCGGGGTGCGAGAGCTTGGCCACCCTGAGGGAAGCTGGCTGCTCGGGACTCACAGGTTTTGATGAGACTGGCAGTCAATATCCAGGGGCAGGAGCTGCAGGTCGTTGGCATTCATAGCTGGCAGGAATAACTGCAGCTCCGAACCAAACCAGAAAGTGTATTCGTTGGCTGTAAAGGTGCTGAGCGGTAGAGATTTAAAAAGCAAATCGAAGAGCAGCTCACGAATCCGGGAGTCAGGAAGGATAGTGAGATCTCTCTGGAAACACAACCAGCACACAGAAAATGATTTTAGCAGTTACTGCTTTCCCTGGGTCAATTAAAGTGTCTAGTAGCAAGAGAGGTTTCCTCTTCCCCCCTTCATGCGGTGTGCAGTTTTCAGTGTAATGCTGAAGTAATGAATTTTGGCACTGAATGAGATTATTATTTTAGTGAATTAATGAAATAACTGTTCTCTACATTTTCCAGTAGAGAAGCCATTTGACCACAGCCTTAGTTAATGAAGATTGTTATTCTCCTTCTGTAAGGGATGAGTTCTGAGTTGAAGGGAAACCAAGGTACTAAATAAACATTGTGAGAGAAAATAAACAACCTTTTTAAATGAGTGAGGTGTTTGCAGTGTAGTCCATTAGATGTGTAAGAATAATCCCTTTGGATACTCAGTGAAGCCCAGGCACGTGAGCTCTAATCTAGCAATCTAGAGAGTTTGGCTCCATTGTGGCATTTTTAGTATTTCTGAGACTTGTGACAGGAGGCTCTTTTCTGGGGTGGAAGCTTTTACCATACCTCTCCTGCTGCAGCATTCAGCCCCTTTATGAATTCAGTCAGCTCCTCAAAGGGGCGTTTCTCCATCTCTAGCAAAATCTGGACAGCAAGGCGTTCCCTCCTAAAAGCATTTGTGAGAACTGTCATCTCTCCTACTTGTCTGGCAGACAGAAGGTCAAGAACTTCATACTGATGAGGAAAACACAAAGAAAGAATACAGACTTAGAAGGCCATTTGCTTGTCTACTGATTACAGTCTTGGCCATGTACATAGTTCATCCTTTGTTTCTGACTGATAAGGACTCACCAGGGCCCTAAAGCCACGTGGAATGTCCCCACCGTGCTACACAGCCCCAAGTGAGAGCCCTCCCTCGCCTGGCTGGGTGAAAAACATACTATGTCCTAACATGGAAGACTGAGGGTAATACTAATCATACGAGTGGAAAGTGTTGGGTTAAGAAGTGCCCCTGCTTGAGGTTATACTTCTGTAAAACTCATGAAAGAATCATGAACCGCATTTAATACTAAAAGCCTGGAGGAAGTCCTCCTGATTTCTTTGGTGAGGATCTCCCCGTGGGGATAGTTACGGAAGAGGATAATGCCTCCTGGAGGTTCAGCCTGTGAAAAACACTCCAAACTTCGGATACCTTTCCAGAGCTGTCTGTGTGTGGAATCCTTGTAAGAAAAGGCCCTTTGTGAGATTCCTAAATAGTCATGGCTTTGTCTTGGTTTCTAGTCTTGAAGTGTCAGTGTTGGCAGAAACAAGGATAAGAGGATTATAAACTGTAGGGTTATGTCTGAAGGTTATAATAAAAACTTTCATACAATGTTTTTAACTCAAGTCATATCAGGACTGAAAGACAGCCCCACATTTTCCACAAACTGTTTATAAATTTTGGGCTGTCAGAGCTACACGTGTCCTTACCCCATTGAAGTCCTTGTAGAAGTGAGCGAGGTCACCGTAAGGAGCAAAATGTAAAAATCTGTAGAAGATAAGTTCCAGGAAGCTTCGGCTGCTGTCATACGTGCCAGGAAATACGTTTTCTGAGAAAGTACAGGAAGACTATCAGTACCCCGCGGTAACTGATCTTTTTTGTCAGTGCTCCACAACGTGACTGAAAACCAGGTCTGCGACCTGCGCTCTCCCTCAGTCCGAGCAGCCGCGGGGGATTCGGCATGCAGAGGGCTTCGGAGAGCTGTGGGTGCCAGGCAGGGCTGGGGGTCCCCGATGGCTGCGGGGCTGCTTTGGGCGCAGTGAGCTGCTGTCTGCCGTGTGGTTCTGGCAGCTCCTGGGGGGTTCCTGGGAGAGCCATGGTGCTGAGGCATCATGGAAGAGAACAAATGCCCAAATGTTTTGGTTCCTTAATTGTAAGCTGCAATCAATATTTGATGTTTCAGAGGAAAGGCAGTACTCTGCCTGGGGAAGCCCAATGACTGAAAGGCTGCTGGGCAACCTCCCCATGTTGTACTTGCCCCTGCGAGCAAATTCCTCTCTGATGCTGGGAGGGACAGGCAGTCGGCAGAAATTTTAGCACAGATGTGACAAAGAGCTACAATTTAAATATGTCATGGAGCATCCCTGAAAGCAGACCGGTACCTGAAAAAGTAAGCTGAAATTCCAGAATCCTTTTGATGAAGAAGTAGATATCATGAGACGTGTTTTGTGGAAGCTCTGGAAAGACGTTATCTAGGCCTCGTACTCTGCAAGGGTCAAGAGATAAGATCTCATCAGCCTGAGACTGTAGAGACTTGTAATAAATAAAGTCATAGCATTATTTATGATAATATGTAGTGTAAGTCTTGCCTCAACTGTCATACATTACAGCAGTTGCGGTAATAAGAAGTGGAAGAGGTAGAGGCTTTATGAATTGTGGGACAATTGGTGTGCACCTGCCTCGTTCAGCGTATGTTGTGCTGGAGCAGGGAACAAAACAGGGGCAGGGTATGTGAAGGTACCAAAGCAGAGCACAGTACAGTACATGTATATCTGGAAAATGCTGTCTGAATCTCCTTTACTGCAAAAATGAAGTTGAGACTTTTTTTTTTTTTTTTTTTTTTAAATCCACAGGAAATGCTAGCCTGCACCTATGCTGGGAGAGAAGTTGGTGAAAGTGGGCTGCTTTCCCTGCAGTAGGGGTCTGGCAGGCAACGCTCCTCGGCACGTGATACTCACACGGCTGTGTAGGCTGGGAAGCTGAGGTCTCCTGGGATTAACTCTAGCAGCTCTGCGTTTATGCTGGGCAAGAGGAATCTTAGGTTCTCCAGGAACCAGAATTCATAGTCAAGATCAGCAAATTTATAAAAGTGCTTGGAAAGGTCCGTGAAGAGCGTTGTCAGCATTTCCGTCCTTACTTCATCATTTCTGATGCCCACAGTGCCTTCCTGTGGGAAGTGAAATGTCTGTTACTTGGGAGTCGTTTGGTGGCAGCACAGTGAGGGGGACGAGGACTCCCTTTGGTCAGCACCCTTGTTTTACCTGGCAGTGTGGCAGGGCTTTCTCACACACCAAGTGCCTGAGAATCCCTGCTTTTTTAAAGGGGAAGAATGTTTATAATGAAAGTTACAATACCTGTGTCAGAGCCAGGTTGAACTTCATTAGGAATTCGCTCATTTTAGGCTCTGAGATTTGGGGATTTTCACCCCTGAGGGCATTCAGGATGTTCTCCATTGTGGTCACGTTGACCAGCGCATCAGAAGTCAGGCCATATTCCACCAGCTGCTCGATGCTCATCACGTCCAGAATTTTGGCCTAGGAAATACTACTGTCAGCCACTGAAGATGGGCTTCTCCCCTCTTCACTAGAACTAGCTGAAATATTTTTTTTCAGGTTTTTCCCACTTTTCTTTTTGCAAATTGTGCGTGTCTGGGTCCGTGATTTTATAGCCTGAAGTTCTTTCTCACATCCCAGGCCAAGCCATTTCAGCACAGGGAATAGTTTCAAAGTGCTGACACATGTTTTTGTTTTGACTGTCTAAGGGTACCCATTCAAAATTGGAGCTTCTTTCAAAGGTCCTGTTAGTTGAAAACATACTATTATTTCTGGTTTTAGAGTTGCTGAGGAGAAGTGGGAATATATTCTATTACAAATCTTGAAATTAAATCCTTTAAGGCTCTCTATTATATGATAAACATTTCTGAAAGCCCCAGTTACCCGTGTGTGTAGAGATCATACATACAGGGTCAAAGTCCTCATTGGTTGCTGTGACTTCCTGGAGGGCTATATTGTGGAAGAAGGATTTCCAGGTGGCTTGTATCCTTTCAGTAGTGGACTCGGTTGGACCATCTAAGTGGGGAAAAAGATGTGGTGACTCTTAGGGAATTATCTATCATGGTATGTTCTGCTTTTTAAACAGTTATTGCAGAAAAGGGGAAAACTCAGGTCCCAACTGACTGAAAGAATAGCTGCCTATTTACTGATACATTACAGTGTGACTGCTAGCTCAAGAAAAGTTCTGAGCCACAGATTGCTTGGAAACCAGGAAAAGTAAAGGGGAAATACCAGATTATGCTGGTTGGGTTCCTTTACTTGTACTTGGACATGTGCCCCTGACTAGTGCTGGATAGAGGATGCTGAACTAGATGGGATTAGTGTTTTTTCAAACCTTGAGAAAGTTTTACCTTGAGAAAGTAAAATCAATGTGCAATAAATAGCGAGAGAGAGAGAGGGGGGGAAGAAAAAGGAGGGTCTTCAGAACAGGTCAAGATACCAGAGATATCCCTTAATCCATTTTTTTTTTTACAGTTTCCGGAAATATACATCATGTCTTGGGACAGTCACCAGAGATGAACAAGGCATCCTGGTGTGAGGTAGCATTGGAAAACCAGCATTTTTCCACTTGCACAGCCCTCTAAAGCACTGGTGCTCACCTTCCTGTACAAGTCTATATTGCTATGGTTTAATGCATCTTGGAAGTCTACCAGCTGAGCCCGTGCTTTTGTGGAAGAATCTGTTAGCTGCCATGTGTGGCTTCCCAGTGTTACCTTTCAAGATCCGGAGGTTCTGTGCAATCCAGAGTGCTACATCTCTTCTAGAGGACTCAGCCATGTATTTGTAAGAATTATCAAGCGCAGTAACACTGGGTGGACAAGAAGGAGGACCCAGGTGAAATACATAGCATGACAGGTTCTTTATAACTTCCTCTAACTGGAGCCTTGGACAAGAACAACACTCTTTTTTTCCAAGATATTGTGGCCAGTTCCTTCACCTGAAAATTTCTGCTGAGGAACTTGCAATGCTCCACCCCTGTTGTACAAATAGCATCTGTGGACCAAGGCCTAGATTTGATATGCTGCAGCACTCTAACTTCATCTTAAACTTCTGAGAAAATCACTAAGTAGTGAATAAGAGCTGTGAAAAAGTACCTAGACTAGAGCCATCCAGGCTGACAGCACATCATCTGTCTTTCAGATTTCAACCTGGCACCCCAAGGACCCGTGTTTCCCTGTTTACTGGCTGAAGAGAGATCCCAGCGATGCCCTGAAGACTTACATGGCAACTAAGGAGTCATAATCCCGTGGCACAATGAGGGCGAGGGCTGATTCATTGATGGCAGGACTCAGGAGGTACAGCTCACTTTGGAAGGTGATGTTCCAGTCAGCAGCCGTGTACATCTTCATTCGCTCGGACGTGCTGGTCAGGTATTGCAGTAGGAGCAGCTGAGCAATGTCAGCATTTGGCAGGACTGTGATCTTGCGCTGAAACAAAATTATGCAATGAACACCTGGGTGCTAGGACAGTCGAACTGCAGTGCTGCTGTTGGGGAGGGAGCTCGCTAAGTGCTTTTCTAGGCCAGAATTCTGGTGAATTCAAAATGGAAGTGAACAATACTCTGAAGAGTGCAGTCTGTGTGGCTGAAAGGACCTGATGTGTACAGATGTTGGAAGGTTGCTGTTGTAACAGTGTACTTCCAAAACTACAGTATTTGCAAAGCCATTTTTCAACTAAGAACTTAAGATGGCAAGTCTCTGCAGGGGAGGTGGAGATTGCAGCGGACATGAGTAACATCTACCATGCTTGCGGCCTTGGTGAACTGTGTCAGAATCATCTCAACATCCTCAGCTTCACTTTGCTGGAAGAACTGGACAAGCTGGACTGCTGCATCCGTACGGGTCAGTGTATCTGAGTATACCATCATGTCACCAATCTGAGTGGGAGTGAGGAGGTCCAAAACTGCATACTGGAGAAAGAGGAATTGAATTCTGTTACCCCGTACCAAGGCAATTTAATTTCCATCTTTTCTAGCATATCCTCTTCTGAGTGCAAAGGCAGCCTGGATGTGTGCAGACTTACCGCATCAAAAGGCTGGCGGTAGAGTGAAACCAATTGAGCGTAAGGTGCTTCTGTGCGGAATTTTCCAAAGAACTGTAATAACCAGTCTCTAGTTGTGGCTTGGGTGGAGCAGGCAGGACCTGTGGTGAGGGAACAGGAAAACGAACACGGGAGAGTAGATTCGAGTACGCGTCAGGATCGCTAAAGCAACTTGAAGGCAAAGGAAAGGATTGAAGTCCCTGACTTTGGCATAAAACCAGCAAGCACTACGAACATCCAGGTATAATATTTGGGTGGAGTAAGAAGTGGATGTGGGGTAGGGTGAAGTCATTGGGCACTTCAGCTACAGGCCTAGAAAAAGTGTTTTTAGCAGAATGTGTGGAAACATTTCTTACTTGCGTAGAAGCGAAGATTTGTACCTGCCCACAGCTACGTGCTGTATCACCCAGCGAGAGCAGGGCACCCAACAGAGCAGGGACGGCGAGGCTGAGAGGGCAGCCGGCCCTCCTCCTCCTCCCGCTGCCGAGGATGCTTTGCATGCTGTTCCCCCAGCACTGAGCGTTGTGTCTCCTGGTATAAATTTTACACTGTACCAAGCACGAATTACAACAACTTGAAGTGCATCTGTCAAGCTCATCCATGTTTAAGTGGGAAATTTGTCAATTAAGAGACGTGGGCAGCACACAAAGCAGTATCTGATAGAGGAGGATGAAGAACTGAGTATCTCCTAATGAAGTGGGGTCTGTGTTGTTACCTGAGAGTTTTCAGAGCAAAAAGACTTTAAACGCTTTCAAAAATCAAGACTGTTATAAGAAAAACCAGATGTGTTTATAAGCAGAGTTCCTGTGAACAGGAATGAGTGCAGGGAAGAAACACCTGTTATTTAATCAGGCAGTTCAAAAGATACTGCGCAGAGCGAGAGATTGATGAGCTCTGTGCCGCCGCTTGCAAAGAGCGACAGGGCTCACGGAGAATTAGCTGAACTGATAGTGTTACCGGTGAGCTCAGACTGCTGGGTGAGGAATGCCACAATGTAGTTATATACATCCATTTTGCCAGCCGCAGGGATTTCAGAGAAGACTGTGTTGATCGCAGCAATTCTGTAGAAGAAAGAAATCTGGAGTAAGTGAAGGACTCTTGGGAGCCAACCTCATTTGCTGAATAGCTTGCATGAAATATTCTGGGGTTGTTCTCTCTGGCTACCCTAAAAATAAATATATCAGAAGAATCAAAGTATTGAAAGCCTGGCTTCATTGTTGCCTGGGGAATTTGTGATTGCTTTCAGTGGAGGCAAAGTGAATCCAAATCGAGGTCTTCTAAATGTCTTGTCCTGAGAAAATGTTTGAGTCCAATTAGTACCTGAATTCAGCAGCTTGTGGGCTAATACATAAAGTAAATAAGAGCCAAATAAGGTGACTTGCCAAGACATGCAAGACAAGTGAGAGGAGTAGGAGTAACTATCTTCTGGCTGTTTTCTGTAACCATGGCACCATGTTCCCTCCTCCGGCAGTTCACCCACCGCGTTGGATTATTCTTTTACTTAACAGTTTATATCTCAAGCAACATGAAACAGCCTCAGACAGGGTGACCGTGACGACTCACAGAGACTTGTAGGAACCGCAGGACATGGTGTTGGGGATGTCCTGAAGGACGGTGGCATGAATGCCTGGCAGAACAGCCACGAGCCTCTTCTGAAACCAGAGTTGGTAGTCGTCGTCTGTGAAGGTGGGGAGCGCAGAACGGAGGTGCCCCACTGTTCTTGCTAACATGGTGCGCTTCACCGCCATGGAGATACTGAAGGTGTTGGCAAAAGGCTGCAACAGGAACGAAAAATGCAACTGTAAAGCTCAGGGAAAACATTTGAAAACTAAGAGAAGAATATTTCTGGGTGATGCAGTTTCTATTTCTAACCCAGCAAATCACGCAACATCCATAAGGATTTTACAGCATTGTAACAGTGCAGCCAAGTCCTGACTAAATTACGGAGAAGCGTCATGTACACACAGGCAAAATTTCAAACAAAATCAGCTTAGAAGAATAGAGGGTTTTTTGGTGTCCCCACCTTGATCTTCTGCAACAGGGAAATGTTCTGAAACTAATTCAGCACAGTAGGAGAAACAAGCTTTTGTGTTCTCCTCTAGACCTTTGGTTTTCAGGGATGTCAGTCTTCAGTATTTGGGAGTTGAGGCAGCCAAGCTTGCATAGCTCCCAATGCTCACACAAGACAGAAGAGGTTTTCTGAGTTATTTTGATTTATGATAGTAAATATATTCCCTATATGAATATATTCCCTATATAATATATATAGCATATATGCTATATATGGCTTTTTTTATAGTTCAGTGCCTACTGGACCTCAAGAATTGGTTTGGTCAGCTGTTTCCTTTGCCAGGTGTGTTATTTTCACTGTCAAGATTGCTTTTTTTTTTTTTTCTAGTTTCATGGCATTATTTAAGGGAGAATTACAGGTGTGACTCTCACCCCTTTGCTACTCTTCCAGCTGTCACCTGGGGCTGCTGCACCTTGGTCTTGGCGCAGGCTGCCAGTGGCCATCAGTGGTAGTTCAAGTGGATATGCTGGGCTAGGAACTGCGACACCTGAGAAACAGGCATGCGGTCCTTTCTGCCACCACTGCTGCCTGGCCTTGGACAGCACCCGGGATACCGGACGGCAGCTGCTTTCAGCTCTTGTTGAGCTTTGTTGCCTGTGGGAGAATGCTGAGTGCCCTGCAAAGCCAGGCCCCAGGGGAGCACTGAAGGCTCCGGGTGACATGACAAAGCTGCTACGAGTCTGAAGCTCCTGCTGCCTCCAGGAGGTGCTGAGACTCGACCTCCACGCTAGACTTCTGCTTTCTCATCAAACAAGGTGGGAGCAGATGGATTTTAGAGTTTCATTTTTTGGGGTTTTTTTTGTTGGTTTGTTTTTTTTTTTTTTTTTTGGGGGGGTGGGGGGTGTCAGTTATGATTCCTGCAGGCCAGAGGTTAGCTTTATACCATTCTAGGCATGTGCTTCATCTTCTGGATGAATACAGAGAATTAAAGACAGTTGCTCTGGTACAAAGCTAGCGTTCATCGTCCTGGGAAAAGCTGAGTTAGTTGTAATGCCATAACCCAGTAGGAAGTCTTCTCTCTGTCGGCAGATCTTACCTGAGGGAGAGACCTGCGGGGTCTGAGTCTTGCAGACTGAGACTTTGCATGTCTTCGGTTGGCCTGATGAAAGGTATTGTATTTACAAGAAACCAAGAAGGGCCCTTAGCAAATTATTGTATTACAGGAGCCTCAGCAAGTAATTGGCACTGGGTGCACAGTCAGAAATGTGTATGTGGGAGAGGAATTACTACAGCCTGAGCCAAAGACAAATAGTAAATTTATATGAATTAATATGATGTAAATTAATGGTGCTTTAGGGACCTCTCTCAGCCTTATGCTTTTACACAGGCTGGAGATCTGGGCTGTGTCTTTCAGGCAGTCTGAGGTGGGAAGGGGGTGGTGGCAGCTGCGTTGGACCCAAGCACAGACTAAGCCTCTGAGGAGTGCAACATCATCGTCTCTTTCTGGCCTCAAACCTGCTGCAAGGTTCCCTGGCAAACCTGTTGTATCACCTTCCTTTTACTCTTCCTTTACTCCTTTTACTCTAGGTTACTGCGCATTTACCATGGGAAGACTTCTGTCCTCACAGACCTCTTCCTCTGAGCCCCAGTAACAAGCTGTCCGCAGTTACCTCCTGTAAAGCAGCGTTAAGCTCGTCCCAGTAAGCGGCCAGCTCATGGAGACCCGGCAGCTCAGTGAGTCTGTCAAAGATTCGTTCAACGTTAGCAACGGAGCTGAACACGTCTGGGGACAGCGTTAGCTGGGCAAGCTGGACGGCAGTCAGCTCCTCCAGGACTGCCATCTGGAACAGACACAGAGAGAATTAATTGTAGATATACACTTGTATTTTCTTGAATTGACACTGTCAGCATGTGTGCCTGCAGCTTTCCTGCACGCCTTGCCCTCAAGGACAAGGACTCTTTCTCCTCTGGCAGATGCAGGTTATGATACTTAAAGCTCATGATGGAGCAACGACATGAGGCTGAGAGACTGTTCTATTCTATGTAGTCTTGAAGTAGGAGAGAGTCTTTGCACCAGAAGTGTTAGATTTTAGTGGAAAAGGTGCATTTTTGAAAGGCTAGGGAGAGATTGTGGGTAGTTGCTTGGCCCAGGTGAGCTGGGTAGCTCTCACAGCTCCTTCTCTCCTTGGGCTGAGAGTGAGGCAGGTCCCGGTTCAGGCTTCTCTGATACTCGCCATGGGAACATCCCTTCAGTGCCCTGTGGAAAACCAACCAAGTTGACTGATAACCAGCTCTAAACTCTTCAGACAGAGAACCTGGGTGAGATCCTCTGGCTCCCGTGCAGGGGCTCTAGCTGTGCGCCCATCCGTTCTGCTGGGTGCTGTGTTAAGGCAAAATGAACCACCTGGCCAGGGATTGTTGGAACTGAAATGTGGGGGAATAATCAGAAGCTATAGTTGAACTCTTCTTGTAGCAGAGGGGAAAATCCTGGCTCTCCTGAAGAGGGTGGAAAAATTCCCATTGTTTCTAATTAAGGAGGAAAGGGCAGCATGTTTTTATTTCAAGTGTGTTGTTCAGACTATTTTGTTATACTCTCTGGCTTTCAGATTATAAATCTTACTGTGAATTGTGTGACTGTCTAAAAAGGAAATAGAATAGAAATTTTTCTCTACAGTAGTAAATGCCACAAAGTGTCTAAATCAGTAGTCTTACCCCCGTAAAGTTTTCATAGGCAGTGACAAAGTCCGTGATGTTAGCTATGGATCTGAATCTCCGGAAGTTAAGAGTCATCCAGTTTTCATCCATCTGACAATCTAAAATGCAGCAATAATATATGTTTCAGTTTAAGACTCACAAAACCCAAGATCATTCCAGGGTATTTATGGAAATGATAGAGGAAATATTTCCAATTATCAAGAATCTGAGTAGTGAATCAACGTGGTTCTGACAAGGTTAGCTCATGTTGGTGCAGTTCCTGAAAGGTTGTCACAAAGTGGTGGCTAGTAATTCCATGGAAATTGGGACACTGCTGCTGCTTGGTTACTTTTCAACTTTTATTTCTTACAAACATTGAAAATGAAATATAAGTCAGTGGTTCAGTAAGTCCTAAAAGCAGTTAATGCTTATAATAAGGACAGAGTTAATGTTTGCTTGGGATTTATTTGTTTGTTTTTTAAATTGCCCCTCTCTTCAGTCAACAAGGAAATCTGGTGTTGCCTCTTTCAGGGACAGGGGCTGCTCTCCATTTCATGTTTAGGCAGCTGCACTAAGGTGGAACTGGCTCATTGAGGCATAATTGGAGTGCAACGTTACAGCCTGCAAAACCCTTGGCTCCAAATTCTTGAAAACTCCTAGGCACAGGAAAAATCCACGTGTCAGTGAGGTCTGAGGGATGCCAAGTGCCTGAACAAACTCAGTGGGAGGAAAAGACTCACCTAAGTGGGCAAGAGTTTGGACAATCCATTGGGTTATGTCAGTCTTCGTCTCTGTTGTCATGTCATCAAATGCGTAATCCAAACCTCTTACTCTGCAGGACAAGGAGATGTCAGCATCAGCTATTTGCTGTGGCTTTCACAGATCCAGGCTAATAACATTTTTAGCACAGCCAGCCAGAAATGCCTTCTCTGATAGGACAGATGAATTCCCAGCTCTTCCCCTCAGTTGTCAGTCAGATCCCCCCCCCCCCCCCACCCCACGC
>KL274833.1:37566-48873 GCA_000699545.1 Podiceps cristatus
CCTGATGGGAGTGATTTCAGAGCAAGGCCATCTGATGTTCCCGAGGAGGGGAAGGCAGATCTGACTCTGAATGTCTTAAAGTAGATAGAAAGGAGTATCTGGTGAGTTGGTGGGAGAGACCTGTTGGAGGTGACTTACCGAAGCACAGGCGTACTGCCGGAGGGAAGGGCTGCACCAGTCACCATTCAGGATGGAGCTTAGATTTGAACTGGAAAGGAAGCAGGAAGCATTGAACATTTTCTGTTAAATGTCTGATGAGAAAAGGGCTTGGTGGGCTGCAGAGGGCTCAGGTTCTCTGGGTGAAGCTCTTGGGAGATGGTATTTTAGCACTAGCATGATCTCTCCCAGGCGGTGTAGATACCAGTTCCCAGGGGTACCTACCTGCTCTCAGACGAGCAGTATGTGGGAGCTGTGGAAGAAGAAAGAAATGTATGACACTAATACTTTAGTCTCTGCCTTTGAGGATACGTGTGATGTTTTCCTTTGGGTGCAGAAAGTGGGTGATAACAGTGAGTATTTCTTTTCAGTGCTGGGCTGAGCCCCCCTGAAAGGCTCCAGACAGCCCTTAAATAAATGATGCAGAAATTTTACATGGATTTTATTCGGGGACATTTCCTAGGGGCATCAGCCTTCCCAGTACTTCCATTTTACTCTTTTGTGTGCCTAGATCCTGACCAGCATCTCAGGTGTGCAAATGGTACCTTAGATACAAACAAAATTGTACTTACACAGGAAGAATGCTGGACACTGGGAAAAGAGAGAAAGCAGTGGTTAGGACAGAGGACAGAGTATTCATGACATGAAATAGGTTGTAATTTACTCAGGCTCCTAGCTATGGAGCCATGAGTCCTGTTTGCATCAAGCAAACCATCAGGATGGGTTGAAAGATGTCCAGTGCCACCACACGTCCGTTGGTTAGAACAGACTGGTCACTCTCAGCTCAGGACAGACTGACCAGATTCTCAGCTGGTGCAGGTCAGTGTCCTGGTGGAGCTGCACTCTTATTCCAGCCCCAGATCAGCTATAAAGCAGGAATCCTCCCGGGCTGCGGTATTTACACCTTCTCTCCTCCAGCCCGTGGGTTTGTGGAGCTCGGGGAGGCATTGCAGGTGTTTGTTTGTAACCTCCTGGAGGTTCCCTTGCACTCGATTTCTCTTAAGTGGCTGTTGCTGAGTGAATAAAATTGCATTTTGCCTATTATAAGTGGTTATTGCAGGTAACTGATGTTACTTTTAAGTGCCTGCTGTATGACCGACATCCTAGAAATGAACATTTTACAGCATTCAGTGATGTTACACACATACCTGATTTAAACTTTTTACGCATGGCCCTGAAGAAGAGAAACCACAAGTGGAATAGTTAGATGTGTGGAAATAAACCAATTTTCTTTTATTGTAGACCCCCCCCCAGAAACGCCAGAACAGAGGCCAGGGAGTATGAAATGAAACTAATGTTTCATCCTTGACCAGTTATATACTAATAGTGAGCACACATCCTAATCATTCATTCTGGTTTCGTTACGTAGGGCTACATGTTCAGTGTTGGAGCCCAAACCACACTGCAGAGCCTTGACAACACCAGAGACGCTTTGATCTGTTGCTCTAATCAATGTGTTCAACTGTGTAGAAATCAGCCCTCAGCGTGGTTGTAGACCTGAATTGACTTACCTAAAATGAGTAAAGTTACGAGTGCAATTAAAAGCGGTGGCCTTTCATTTCCCTTCATTGTTCTTTTTTTCTTGGGATTGCTTTTTCAAGCCTAAAAAAAAAAAAAAAAAAAAAAAGGCATAAAAGACCCGTGAATTGCCTCTTTTGAGTACAGGTTCTCTCCTGAAATTCTGTGGAGGTTCTCCCTGCTGCCCAGGCTGTCAGGACCAGTACTCTGCAGAAGGAGCTGGAGGACCCTGGAGTGCTCTGAGCACATCCAGTCTGGCTGTAGACTTCCTTACTGCTTGCTGGAGCCCGCTCTCTCCGTACTGCTGTGAGGGCTTTCAGCGCTTTCGGGGTGCGCTCCAGGGGCAGGTACGGGTGCCTGCAGACTGCATGGAAGCTCACTGGCCGTGGATGATGCTCTGTAAGTGGTCTCTGTGTCTGTATTGGAAAACTGCTCTGGGTTTACGCATGCTGCTGCTTGGAAAATGAAGCCAGAAGGCAAAGGATCCTCCTGACACCTCTGCTCACGTCTCTTGGAACCAACAGCAGCTCCATGATGGTGACCCCGGTTGGCCTTCTCCTGGGGTGGGTGTTAGTGCCAGGGAAACATCAGTGGCCTCAACATTTGTGAAAGAAACAGACTAAGGGATGGGTGGCTTGTACAAACAATCAGAGCTGGTATTAATCACCAGTGAACAAAAAACATTCCTCCAGCACTAAAAGAGACTCCTAAAATTTGATTGTATTTTTTCATAAGAGTTTCTATGTAACTTGTTACTTTTTTTGCTTGATGTACTTTCTGCCAGCTGTTGCCTTCTGCTTGATGACCAGAGACAGTCAGACCTTGCTTATATTAGAAATTCTCAAATACAAGCGTTTTTCTCTGTAACATATCTCAGTGCAATACAGCACAGAGCCTGTGCCACAGATCCCTCCGGCATTTCCATCAGGGTAGTAATACTTCGCCTTGATGGAACAAAGCTTCAAGTATTCTACATCCTAGAATAGCCACAACCACCGACCAATCACTGTTTTGAAATTGTGTCATATTTTACCCATCTTTTCCACTTTGCCTTTCTGCCTCTATCTTTTCTCTGAGCATCCTACTTTACTTAAAAAAAAAAAAAAAAAAAAAAACAAACCCAAACAAACCAAACTTTGAAAATGATAATGGAATGGCTGGAGTTGGCCAAGAACAACATCCAGTTCAACTGTAGATCAGTTGCTCTGCCAAATTAAGTGGAAGAGCAGCAGCACACACATTCCTACATAGAGTACCAACTTGCTCATTAATAATCATTAACTTAATGATTTAGCTGGAAGAGAAAGGCCATACCTCCCCAAACTTACTTTTTCTCCTTCCAGAACCTCGCGAATCCTAGAAAACACCGTGTAGTCCAGCATCAGGCTGCAGGAGTAGCTCTTTCTTCAGTGTCACCTTTTTATATGGTGATACCCAGCTGATCGCCGGGGACACGGTGACGCCAGGTGACTTCTTTGACTCTGTTCCAAGAAGCAAAGGCCCAGCCCTTCCTGAGGCATCCTCAGATGACACATAACCTGTGTCACTTGTTAAAAAAATGGAATTCCAGTAGTAGCCCCTGTCCTTCTCCACCAGTTCAGCATGGAAATGAGCTGCTTAAAGTGAGAACAGTTTTTATGTGGGAAGGGTCAAAGGATCGATGAAGACTTGGTAGTGCGATTGCATAGACAAAATTTCTGTATTACTTTCCCAAGTAGGTTTGTGGGGGGCAGTTTAGCATCCCCTGGAGAGCTCAGGACTTGGCAGAATCCAAACCCTCTCTAGTCTTGTGTCACAAGAGCCCTGATATTGAGCTGGTGAGAAGTAATAATGGTTCAGAGGTTTTTACGGTTTCATTCAGAAGACACTCACTTCCATGCTGTACTTTAAAACCAAGGTTTGCTTCCTGGTCACCCAGTCTTTAGCAAAGTATCATCAGTAATACGTGATTCACAGTGTAGAACCAGTCTTGATTTAAATTAGTGCTGGAATGAACTGAATGAGATATTTTGCACTCTCCATTAAGCATTTGGGAAATTGTCAGATACTTTGGAGACCAGCTGTAGTTTCACAAGAAGAACTTGCTGGTGAGGTCAGTGGGTATTTTGATCTCTGACACGTTAGGTGTGGTACCTCTTCTTCCCAGGACAGACTGCAGAGTTTTATCTGTAATTGAGCAGCTTTTGGAATGGGCAAGAGGAGGAATGCACAAGCCACTGCCACACGTGCTAAGAACTTAGCCCAGGGGAAGTGGAGTGATACAAAATGTATGTTTTTTCCTAAATCGTTTTGAGGTTTGAAGGAAATATCTCCTACTCTGCACCTCGCTAGGAGCCAAACCAAGCTCCTGTGTAAACCATGAATAAAACCAGGCAATTGCAAGATAATTGGGTGTGAAGAAATCCATCCTGTACAGGTCCTGAGAAAGGAGATCTGGGCTGCTATGCTTGTTTCCTCCCAAGGATTTTTGTTTGGCTGGTGAAGTGCCCGTCAGGGCCACCTTCTGACTTGGTTTATGGCAGGAGCTTATTGTAGACCACCTCTGTCATCTCCTTTGGCCTATTTCAATCCCCAAATGTCTGCTGACGTTAAGGGAGTACCCACGTGCTGCTGCTCTCTACGCGTCCTCTTCCAGGCCATCACTCCAGCTCCAGGAGGAGTTGCACTCCTCTGGGACTCTCGTAAGGAGTGGGGCAGACCTTGTCCTGTGCCAGAAGATATCGCTCATGATACATCTGCTCGTGGCTGCGAACAGGTTAATTTGGGGGAGAGGGTGGGGGCTTTTGTGTGATTGCTTTTAATCCTGCTTACTTCCCCGTTGGTCTGTAAGCACAGCACATACCCTGAACTTACTTATGCGCCGAAAGACCTCACCTTCCCCCATTGTTCTGTTGCAGGAATAGCAGCATTTCGCTCTTGTGATCCCCACGTGGGTGCAGCAGGAAGGTGTGACTGCAGGGCCCTGAGGTTAGGCTTAAGGACTCCACGCATCACTGTTCAGCGGGAAATCCTCCCCTCAGAAATACCTGGGGGAAAGTGTATCATAGAACAGTTTGGGTTGGAAGGGACCTTTGTATCCTCAGGGCAGGCGGCCCTGCAGGGAAAGGTGTTAGGAATGATGAGCATGGACTGAGATTCACCCCAAACAGAAACCTGGTGCGTGACCTGCGTACCCCTGCTTTCTCTGGGGTGTTGTGAGAGGCGGCATTTGAGCTACCAGGTATTAGGGCTGCAGTCTTCCTGCGTGAGCTCAAGGATATGATTTAAATGTGGAATCAATCCCACATTTGACTCTGCAGGCACTGAGTTGGGTCTCGTGCATTACTTCAGAGCACAAACATGTTCTGTGACTCCAGCAATAAACCAGAGAGCTTTTGTATTTTTAGTTGCATTAAGGTAAACTACATAGATTTTATTTGTTGCTTTCCTTCGTGTTTAAGATTTGGCAGTGTGATTTACCTCCTCCTTCTCCATTGATGAAAGGAATTTTTAAATTAAATCCACCAAGTTTGCCCTTTACAGCAATTTTCTGTTGGGTAGTGGTGCTTCTTTTGTTGTTTCGTTTTTTTTCTAGACTATGTTCTGTATTTTGCTTCACAGTTATCATCTTAGATGCGAGAGGCTTGGGATAAAATACCTGTTAGTTTTTATGGGCAAGAGGAAACAATCTGTAAGTACGACCATGAACCTGACTTTAATCTTCACATCCCTGAAATGCGTCAGTATGCGGTTTTTTTGTGGAATTCTACGGGTAGCAAGCTGATGCTCAGAGCTCTGAGTGCTTGTACCACCATGAGCATCTCAGTGAATGTTTGTGGCTAGTCCTGCCCAAATGTCACAAGGGCTGAGCAGGGCTGGAGGTGTTTTCATCTCTCTCCCGCAGTGCACCCTGTCAGCTAAACGAATGCCTACAAGCATATTGGTTATCTGGAAAGGGTGTTGCAGGGTGTCCCTGCGCCACAGGTCCTGTTCTGTGCCTCAGCAGCACACGCAGGTGAGTGCCACCCGCTTGCTGGTGGCTTTTGTACCCACATGAGGACCAGTGACACCCTCCATGGTAGCTGCTCCTGAGGTACGGCTCCACAGCCACCCAGCTGAGAGTCCCTGGCAATTCTGCCATGAGGAAGGGGCAGATAACAGAAGGTTATTGACTCTGTTAGCAGTGGCCCACTACAATTACTGCATTAGGGGGTCAGTTCTGGGATGTAGTTGGGAGATAGCTGCTCCTAGGGCAAGCAAATGTGAAAGTATGGCCACTCAATTGACTGACTGCTTCATCGGGGTCAGGCCTCTTACCCAGTGGGAAGGGAGTGTAATGGGATGGGGATTACACTCTATAGCGTATCTACTCAGGGCTTAATTTAAACTTGGTATTAAAACACGTAGCAAAGCTGAATCACCCTTCAGGTGATGTCCTTGTATGGATATGCTGCAGTAAAACAAGACTGCTTGAAATTCTCACTTTGCCGTAAACCTGCACAATCTTTCTCATCCGTCTAATCCTTTATCTCCAGGATTTAGCCACCACCATACGTTTGGGAGGGATTGTGCCAAAGAACAGGCTGAAAGTCTCGGTGAAAGAGACAGCTACAGTGTGTCACAGACCGTCTGATGGGATCGGGGAACTGGAAGGAAGGTGAGCATAAATATCAGCACAGTTGGCATTAGTTTTTGCTTATTTGTTTCTCAAGAATGAATGACCTGGGCAAAATGTCATTCAGAAGCACCTCATTGCTGAGATACTTTGTTATGCTTCATCTCCCAGAGCTTTGTCAGCCTCACTGCTGCTATGCCATCTATCTGCCTTGCCCTTTTTATCAATAACAAGACAATACTATGACAAAATGGTCCTTCTTCGTGAGCCTTTTGTGGTGACTGTGGAACTGGTTAAAAAAATAAAAGATCTCACTCTCATTGTCACTTCTATAAGAATCTGGACTCACTTCAGTGACTTTGACATGGTGTCTCCGCAGCGTGGCCTGGAGCAGAATCTGTCACACCTCCTTCGTTTCCTCCTGCCCCCGTGAGACACTGTGTGCCTCATCTGGGAAGCTAAGCTGGATTCCATGACTGTTCTCTGCAGTGCTGTTGTCACACGTAGCCCAGGGTCTCAGCAGCATCATTGCGTTAACCTGCTCGTTCCTTTGGAGGCTCTTTCCATTTTGGATTTGACTCCTGGCTTGTTATTCTCCTCACGCTGTGCCTAAAGGTGGGCTCAGTTTCCTGATGTACCTTAGCACGCAGAGGAATCTCAGTGGACCATAACATAAAAGAGCATTTAGTGGCTTCAGAATTATTGTGCTGCTGAGAAGACATTTGCGTTTCATGTCCTTCCCTTTCTCACAAATGCTCTAAATCACTTCAGCAGTAAACAAGACCCTGGAACGGGCCATTTCTGTTCACTGGTGCTTAGTTGTGGAGGTGAAAATCTTCAGGTGTAGCAACTGCAAGTGAAAAAAGCAACTGTTCTTAAGAGAGTGTGGTCATCAGCACTTTGGATGGATAAATCTAGTTACTTGCCACTACTGTCTAATTGCCCTCAGCACAGAGACGCTAGAAGCTGACTTTGGCTCATGTCATTGCTTGTCGGTTGACCTCCAGCGTAACACAGCCTTATTCTGGGGTCCTCTGTGTTTCACTCTGAGCAAGAGGAAAATCCCGAGCAATGGAGCTGAGGTTTGCGTTTGTCGGTATTTACTTGGTTTTCAGTTTGGGCTCTTAATAGCTCTTGGACCCACAGCATCCCAGCAAGCCATATCTTGGGGCTCTGGCTTTTGCTCCAGGCAAAGTGTGAGGGATGTCTGGGAGAGGTCTTTGCTAGCTTTAAAGGCCTGTAACCATTTTATTTTTTTTTTTTTTTAGTACTACAGAAACAATTTTTGGCACTTCTTGGTCTTAAGACTTGCGGCTGTTCACAGGTTATGAAACACGAGCAAAGCAAAATTCACCTTGCCTGTGAGTGAGACCCATGTATTCCTCTCTGCTCTCACCTCAGACTCCCCAGCAGCAGCTGCAGCGAAGCCTGGCTCTTCCTTCTCCAAAAAGATAGTGTGTTATGTTGTCCACAGAGGCTCTGTGCGAAGGACTGTGATGCCCAGGTCAGAGCTGTCTGCCCAGGCTGGGGGAGCCGTCACTGTGTCCCTGAAATCGTGAATAAACCTCGTAACACCAGTGCAGTGTTAAAAGGCTGCATTCTTTACTGCAGCGTGGGATCTCTCCACCCAGCGTGCACACCGTTGCGACCACAAGCACAATATTTCTTTACTATAATTATACATATTCATGCATTTTCCCAGAAAAGGCAGTCTTATGCTAAGGAGTTCCCGGAACTCATTTACATGCTTCCTGCCTTCTGGCGCATGCCCATTGGTTTGAGTCGGTGGTCTCCAGGGGTCCTCTGGGGTCTTTGGTCGTGCTTCGTTGTCCTTGCGGGCACGCGCAGTACTGCCAGTCTTATGTAATGTGTTCCACCTGTCCAGAACGACCTGATTAATCAGCAGATTGAATCAGTAGAGCCATTGTCCAATTGGATTGGACTGTGTGAGGAGTGCAGCAGCGTTGTTCATTGCTGGGGTTAGTTGATTCCATCACCTTGGTTACAAAAAGTTAGCACAAATTAATCGCTCTGGTTACAACTGTGCAGTCTACATTTTGCAGAACATCATGTTTCCAAATGATGTTTGCTTAAAGTTAGCAGACAAAATGCCTGAAATGGCCAAATCCCACATCATAACCCCAGAGTCCATTGAATTTATGTAATTGATAAAGGTGAAATAATAAGACAACACTTGGGAAAAAAATCAGATAGGTCTGTTACATGGTGATAGCCCATTACACACAGAGAGGGGTGTTTCCTTTGTGTTGCTGCAGTTACAACAAAAATATTTGGGATTTTGCATTTGTCAAAGTGGTATCTACATTACGGAATCCAGCCCTAGTCCTTGGTGCGGACAAGTGGCCTGTGAGATGGCAGGTTTGGGACGCGGGTGCTCTCTTCCCCGCTTTGCAGTGCGTTACCATGCGCTAGCAAAGCTGCTCAGCCGTGAAGGTGCTGTGTGCTTGTGAAGCCACCTTTGGGTGTGGGGGACCCGAGTCAGCTCCTGCCCTGCAAAGGCATTGGTGTTAGGAGGGTGTGACACAACACCCTGCCTAGAATGAAAAATCAATCAATGACTCAAATCTAGAGGAAATCTGTGAAGCAGTTTCCCATCTTCAACAAGGATTGGCTCTCAGTGGCCGGTTTCTGAAAGCCCTCATTTGCTCAGGTTTTTATGAACTTGTCTGATCAGGGCTGCTTCCTAAGTTTTGCCAGTTCTCAATCAACATCTGACTTGCCAACTGTGACGGTTTCTTGAGCCACGTTCTCAAGACGCTCAGAGACTCTTGCCAAAGAGTGTTTTACTCTCGGGATGGAGAAGGACTTTTTCTTGGCGAGTCAAAGGGCAATGTCTGTTAGATGCATAATGTAAGGACATAAAACTAGAGGACAAGCAAGCACCATGGAAAGATGCACAGTACAGACTGAAGAATCATAGTATTAAGGAGGCTAAGTCAGCAGTAATTAAAGACTTTGTTTTGATTTGGTTTTTCTCTCAATAGCAGTTAAGTCTTTTTCAAAACAGCTCTTGCAGATAATAGCCAGTTTCCATGTCTGGGCTTAAGTCAGTTTTGACAGTAAAGTCAGTCCATCCCGCTTTGTTTCATATAACCTGTCGCTCTAGTGTGAAGGCAGAGCTGTGGAGGCAGATTTTTACTTTTGTTCATTTGACAAGTCACCCGCAGACACTCGTACAGAAGAGCGAGCTTGCAGGGTCATACAGGAGGGTCAGGGCTGAGACGTGGAAATGGCGGCCATGCGGTCATGGTCTAGAGGAGCGTAGCAATGTGCCTTGTGACTCTCTGCCTGTGAGAGAGTAACAATTCAAAACATGTTTTTGTTCTGAATTGGAATGAAACCAGAAGTACAAGAATATATGACAGAAAAAAATAACAGGAATTACTAACGTTTGTCTTGAATATTTTCCGGTAGAGCTTTCACAAGAAGGGACGCTGTTTTGTGAAACCCTGGATAAAACAGCTTCTTCCCCTCGACTTTTTCCCTGGGTGAGTGACTTAGCAGAGACCTTGGGTGGCAGCGGAGACTCCCAGGAGAGAGCGGGTGGGTTAGCGGGGCCGAGCTCCGGGTGCCCTCTGGGGCTGCTCCTCGCAGCCTGGTCCCAGGGACTTGCAGCGGGCGGATGCCCTCAGCCCACAAAGCGAGGGACGCTCTGCTCTGCTTTGCCGGCTCCACAAAGGTGCTGCGGAGGCAGCCAGGCTGTGCGCGCAGCTCCGCTGCCGAGTGCAGTGACCCTTAGGGGTGGGTGCTTGGGGAGCTGACAGGTTGCAGGAGGCAGGAACAAGAACTGACTCTGCAGTGTGTTTCTTACTTTCCCTCTCCCCAGTTCTCTCTATGGCTCTGACCTTGCCATGTAATTTTTAACACATTGCTTAATGTCCTATTTTTCTCCTGCCTTTTCCATCCTGGAAAACAAGGACACAGCCAGGCAAGTTGCCTGCCTGTGACTCCGTGTGCTGTTTCGAACGTGATGTTCAGCCAGGCTCATTGATTGCTCTGCTTGACACGTTTACTTTCCATCAGCCACACCGGCGCAGCAGGAAGGGGTTAAACCTTCCTTACCTTACCCTGCAAGGGGCAGGGCAAGGCTGGTACTGTGAGCTGAAGTAAATCCCTTGCATGTGCTAGGCGTAGCAAGGTGCTACCTGGGTTTGGGGAGAAGGTACTTAAGAAGAGTGTTTAGGGCTGGCAGCCTTTGGCTGACGGGGGTTTAGGGAGAGTGAGAGGCGGGTTTTAGTCAGGCTAGAAATTGAGTTAGGCTTTCCAGTTCATGAGCTGGATCTCTGACTTTCATAACGTGGGCTCTGTGTAGTGTGTGTGTGTGTTCCTCCTTCTTTCTTAGGGCTGTGTATGACCTGTCACCTCACTATAGGTGGCTATGCGCACACACGTGTGTGTGTGTGTATATTTAGATAAAAAAGAGAGGGCAGGTTCAACTGCTCTGTTGCATCGCAAGGTGTCAGCCTTGCTGTAAGGAGAAGCAGCTGAGAACATGCAAAGTTTCTTAGCAGGTGGCTGACTCTTACAGGAGACGGTTTTCTTGAAGCTATAAAATACAGAGGCTTCTTTGTCCTTGAGAGTAAGGAGTGCCTGCCAATTATACCAATTATATAGCTATATTTTGCTGTACTTCAGTGTTTGGTAGAGGTGGGCAAGTACTGATGAACATCACAACAGAGCCTGAAGCGGCAGGAGCGTTGCTGGGTGCCCACAGCACCTCACCCTTTCTTGCCCGACCCACTGGAAGACGAGCATGTGCCTTGGGAGGACCTGCTCAGCCAAAGGACGTGGGAGTTGTGAGAACGTGGCACAGCAGCTGGCACCAGTAGTGTGCAGTTCCCGGAGCGCTGGGTCCCAAATACTTGTACTGCTGTGAGCAGTGTGGTACAGCCAGGACTGATGGCTGAGGGGCCGGTGTCGTGATAGCCTGGTTCTTCCTGAGCAGCCTTTCAAGGCTGGGTTTCTTGGAGCATCTGTCACCTCGGAGCCTTCTCCTGCTGATAACTGGGCTCACAGTA
>KL274833.1:54295-68843 GCA_000699545.1 Podiceps cristatus
GGGGACATAGCGGGGTCCTCCCCGGGTGCAGGTGGGTCTCTGCTCCCCCGTGGGCCTCCGTGGGTGCAGGGGCACAGCCGGCCTCGCCGTGGGTTGCACCAGGCACTGCAGGGAACCTCTCCTCCGGCGGCTGGAGCTGCTCCTGCCCTCCTTCTCCGGCCTTGGGGTCTGCAGGGCTGTTGCCCTCCCACATTCTCACTCCTCTCTCCAACTGCCATTGCCCTTGCACAGCTTCTTCCCCGCTTCCTAACCCTGTTACCCCCAGGCACTGCCCCCATTGCTGCCGGGCTTGGCCGTGGCCAGCCCATCTTGGAGCCAGCTGGTGTTGGCTCTGTCAGACATGGGGAAGCTTCCAGCAGCTGCTCACAGAAGCCGCCCCTGTAGCCCCCCCACTACCAAAACCTGGCCACGCAAACCCAGTCCAACCCTTTAGGTATGCGTGTCTGACTGACTGACACAAGCAGAGAAGCCTTGACACTGTGCGTTGTCCCCTCCCCTGGTTTCATCATCTGTGGCTGAGGCTCAGTGTTGTTTTTTCTGCTTTTCAGATCTTTCCTGTTCTTGCATTTCACCTCTTGCTGTCCTCGGGAAGAGCCATAGATCTGGCTGCAGATGGTAGAGGCCTGCTGTGCCTCATGGTCTTGTTGCTTTCTTGGTTGACTCTTACACAGACCCGTGGTTCATCCAGAAGCATGTCCAGGGCTCCCCAGCAGCACACAGCCTCCCGGCCCTCCCTCCTGGACAGTCTGCTTGCAAGGTCGAATTTCCAAAAGGTGCAAGATGCTGAAAGCTTTGATATTTGACACCTGGTTGAAGGATCCCCGTCCATCTCCAGGACACCTCATTTGGATGTCCTGCAGCAGAGGCTTCTTGCTTTGAACTAGGAGTCCCTGAATCTGACTATTTACAAACGACGCATTTCAAGTTTATATAGATTTGGGTAGCTTAGGAGGGGTGTTGACGAGAGTCACTTTCATGTTGGGCATCCCAAGCACTTCTGAGTCAGACACTAGTTCCAAAAGGCTGATAAACACATTAAGTGTGGTAAGAAAACTGGGAGTGTGGAGAGAGACGGGGTTTGGGTACGTGGTGATGTTGTGAGTCAACACTGGCTTTTCGGTGTTGCCACAAACACCTGAGTTATAGGCAGGCGTGATGGACCAAGCCTAAGCCTGAGACATAACAGATTTATGGAAAAACTTGTCTTGAAAAGCATCAGTAAAGTGACCAAAGTTTTCAAATCTGAGGATGGTAATTACTCCGCTGCATCCAGAGAAACTGAGAGAGTTACTGTGGGCAGTTTCTTAGTGACTTGCGGGATCAGATCCAAGGGTCAGTGAAAAGTTGTCTGAAAGGGGTGGAATATAATTTAATATCCACCTCTTGTTAAAATCTGCAGCAGGTCTCATTTTCATTCTTGCACACTGTGCTTACCAGGTTTTCCTTGCTGAAGTGCTTACAGGCTGATAGCTTGAGGAGAGCACAAGTTCCATGAAAATCAGGAGATCCCCGTGATTGCTGATGCACAGGTCTGGGGAGATCATGGGGAGCAACAGGCACCACGTTTGGTTCAGCTGAAGGACCAGGGCAAACCCATTCCTCAGCTGCTGCGGCATGCAGTGACTGCATAACGACCCCTGAAAACTAAACGTGGTCTCGTTAATAAGAAAGTTGTTTAGTTTTCAAAATAGAGCAGCCTTCAGGAATTGGAAAGCCCATAAAGTTACATCCTAGGATCTTTGCAGCAAGGAAATAAATGAAGGTTTGTTGAGGGAAAGGCCACTTCTGGTGGTAGGAGACAGGGATCTCCAGGACTGCAATTCTGGAGCCACTGGATAAGGACGTTCCTGCTCAGTGGTCTCGCAGCTGTGGTGGTTGCGAGCGCTGAGGGTGCCGATGCAAGAGCCCGCGTGGCCCTTGGGTGCAGGTGCTGGGGGAGCACCTCTGAGCAAGCCCGCGCCGGTCCTAGCCGCCTATCCCATCGCAGGGCTGCAGTTTTGTATTTCAGCTACCCCAAATCCTCTGCCCCGAGCGGAGAGCTCTGCGTTCCAGTTGATTGACCTCACTGAGCCTGGAGCAGGGTTCCCAGGTCGCCCTTCCTGTGATCTGAACACGGCCTGCCTGGCTGGCAGAGGAGCTGCCATCTGCTCCTCTGGGATTTCCCAAGTGGACACGTCTGGGCTAAGCAGAAATTTCAAGAAAAGGGCCAAACATTTCAGGCTCCGCTGGTGCCAGATTTCCTAACGACAGACATTTCTTTAGCAACTGGATGAAGGTGGTCCTAGAGCAGCTCTGTCCTGGGAGCGCAGCTGTACCCAGGCGTCCTGCGCCGGGCAGGGAGGGGGCGCAGCTCTGTCCTGCTCACTCCATGCAGCCCGGCTTCGGGCTCAGTGTTTCCTACTGTATCTTAGGAGTGACAAGCATTAACAAAGACACATTTATTTGTTCTGCTAAACACTTGTATTCTCAAGAGCTTATAGGTGTGTCCAGTACTCCAAAATCCATCCTGTAATTTCAGATGCAGTTTTGCGAAGCCAGAGCCACACCCCGGTTTGCTCAGTGAAAAGCAGCCCTCTGCGATCGTAGCCCTGCACACTAAGGGCCCGGTGACTAGCGGCTCGGAGGTAAGCGCCACAGTTAACCTTCCCGGCAGGATTGTGCAACCTCTTCTCCTCTCCCAGAGGGAAGGCTGACTTCAGGGCATCAATAGCAGTGAATCAAGCTTAACTAACTCTGAATTCTCGGCGTGCGACTCAGTGCTTTCGCAGGCATAGCAGACCCTCAGTAGTCTTTGTGTGCTTTGGGTCTAGTTTCAGATAAGTTTTGTGAAAGGTGTTGGTTGGCGTGTGTCAGTTCGCTTGTGAGACAGACATCTTTTAACTTTCCTACTCTGAGTTTGGGTTTGCAGTTAAGTATTGTTCATGCTGGATTTTTCTTGGCTGAAATAAGGTGATTCCTTGCACGTGTGGGTGCTCTGAAGACCTTTGCAGAAATGCCGCCTTTGCTCCCAGGGCTGGGCATCCTCCTTTTGGTTGGTGAGTATTTCTGTGAGGGTGACGGGTGATGGGAGGATTTTCCTTACCAGCAGCTGTAGTTGAGGTAATCCTCAAAAGGAAAAACCGTCCTGAAAGACCATTGAACATTACTTTGGTGGTTGCTCTAAATCCCCGGCCTTTAGTTATGCATGTTTATTGTTGTATCTGTGAACCAAAATATATTAGTTTTTGTAATAATCAAGGTGTAAAGATGAAATTGGAATCCATTCTCCACCTGCCATCACAGAGCTCACCGCTCCTTTTGTTGGAGTACCCAGGTGTCTCTGGGAAAGCACTTCAGAAATAATCCCCGCTGAATAATCTGATTATCTCTACATTCCCCTGCTTTCCCTCCATCTGCTTTTTTTGGGTTGTTTTGTTTTTGTTTTTGTTTTTTTTCTGGTAGTAAGGGATTCCAGAACAGAATCTTTGTTATTGTCAGAAAGTGTTAGCACTTTATTCTTCCTTCCTTATCAGACCTAAGCTAGTGTTTGCGGTGAATGCTGATGGCAATAGAACATGAACTTGTGACATTACAAACAAGCTAATGAGCCACCAGCTGGGGAACAGCAGCATTAAGGGACTGTCAGTTTCTCTGCAGTAGGCTTAGTTATCAGTACTAAAGGAAGGAAAGCAAATAATCAGATAACTGTTTTTCTTTAATTAAGCAGTTGTTGCTGTTCAAACCTGACCAATGTATTACGGATACCCTGATGAAAATGTGATTTTTTCCACTTTTATATGAACATCCTGTACAAGGAGGGCTGTCTGTCCAGCAGAAGTACACAAGTTGCTTGTGAAGCTTAATGACTCTTAAAAGCAATTGCTTTTAAGTTTGGCAGGTCAACAATTTTGGTGGTGTGTTCTCATGTTGGCCACTGGCTCAGCATGCAGCTGTGGGAAATTCCCTTTCTTGGGGCTGTGCTTGCCCCCATCCATCCACCCATCTTCTTCTGTAAATGCCCTAGATAGCTGGAGATGGAGGAAAGGCAGAATACCAGAAACGTGCTGAGCTTGTAGAGAATTTGCATTAGCAGCTTGCATACACTGCCCTTTGGGGATGGATGAAAGA
The DNA here is from genome assembly GCA_000699545.1 of Podiceps cristatus. Classification (NCBI taxonomy): domain Eukaryota; kingdom Metazoa; phylum Chordata; class Aves; order Podicipediformes; family Podicipedidae; genus Podiceps; species Podiceps cristatus. The sequence continues at coordinate 58,403 of KL274833.1, forward strand.
GAAGAAAGGAGGCACAAGTTTCTGAGAGTCCCTGAACAGGTTTCTGACAGGGAAGGACAGCAGGCTTGAGCAGCGGGGAGACCGGGCAGGGCCCAGCAACCTCGTGGCACAGAAAGAGCCCCCATGGAGGAGGAGGAGGGACCGTGGAGAGCAGTTGAACTGTGAACAGCACAGCGTGGGGGGATGAAGGAGACAGTCTCTTCCGTTGTGGAAGGCTTCACCGCAGCCCGGCGTGCCTGTGCGCGAGCAGAGCATGGGAGCGAAAACAATGCTTGGAAGGGTGTTGCTCCCAGAGCGATGCACGCGTGTCTTAGGCGGTTCATGACACGAGCCGAGTCCGTAGCCTTTTTTGTGATATCGCAGGATGAAGGATTTATTGTCATACAATGAGGATTTTTGTGATGGTACGTTGGGGTCCCCTCTGATCTTGCAGAATAGCCTTTTTTGTGATATCGCAGGATGAAGTATTTATTGTCATACAATGAGGATTTTTGTGGTGGTACGTTGGGGTCCCCTCTGATCTTGCAGAGCGAGAAGCCACCCTTCCTCCTTCTCCCTGCGTGGGTGTTTCTGAACACTGCTCTTTCAATGGGATGATTTGGGTGCCTGAAGTTAAACCTGTGCGTAAGAGCTTTCCGAGAGTGGGGGCAAAGGGCTTGGCTGTGTGTTTACAAGGTCCAGCCCTGAGGTGAGCAGGAAGTGATTGTCAAGGTGGAAACAACGTGGCTTTGTCTGCAAGCAGGGAAGCATGGCCTCAGGGCCGGCCTCTGGCACCGGGCTCTTGCTTACGATTTCGGTAACTCTTTCTGGGGACTTACTCTAGGAGTAAAGTGAATGTGTGTTAGGGCTAGAGGAAAGCACTGCCTTTGCCCAGCTGTGGGTGCGTTGCCTTTGCCTGTTACTGAGTGACTGTTCTCCATTAATTAAATGATTAAAAAGGTGAAGCAGCCAGTAATTAGAAAAGCTCTTGTACTAATTAGGGACTCATCCATCCCTCCAAGCTATTTCATAATCCCCTTCCTAAGGCAGGTCATTGGGCTCATGAACACATTCCCCACTCAGCAAAGCCACAGCCTCCCTCCATCTCCCCTTCCCCATCACAATTCCGTGCTAAGGGTCTCCTATCCTGTTGATTCCTGTGCCCAGATATCACCATGTGTTTGACTGATGCTGCCCTGGGCCAGCGTAGCCCAGTCCCTTAGCCATATGGTGTGGAGCAACCACCGGAGGTTGCTTCTGTGTTTGGGTTTGGGACTCAGCTCCTCCACATTCCCCCATGAGTCACTTCTGACCAAACATTTGTAGATACCACCAGTCCTGGCCATGCTTCCCCCAGGGGTGTGAGGGCTGGCAGTCAGCGATGCTTCAGAGCTGTGGAGCTATCGCGCTGAACCTGAGCCCTGCCACACCTCCGTGTGCTTGTTGGGCACTACTCTGCTGGCCCTGGGCTTGCTGGTCCATGGGTCCGCTGGGGCATGGGTGGGGGTAGCACTCTAGCCTCTTCAGCCTCCTGTCAGTTGTAGTGCCTGATCCGAAGTCACTGAAGTCGGTGGTGGTCTCCCTGCTGAGAGAAAACTGCCAAACTTCCCGCGCTGTTACTCCTGAGCAGATGGATGAGGCTTGCAGAGAAGCGGGGGTGCTCGGGGCTCGCTGTGCCGTGCCACGCAGCAAGGTGGGTCAGCGGGTGTAGCTAAAGGGGTGGGAGGAGAATGGTGCAAACTGGGCACGTTGCAGGGGGCGAGTGTGGGGAGGGGCGGCTGTGGCAGACAGCTCTACAGGGCCCTGGTCCCTCACTCGGGGCTGCGATCGGGCACAGCTGCCCCAGAGGTGGGTGAAGTGCTGACCAACTGAGGCCCGAGTGCGCCGTTAGAGAAGCACACTGCCAAAACCAACTGTGCCGTGGTGCAGTGCTAGCGAGTGGTGACAGTCAGCCGGCCAGCGTAACCTCAGGTGCCTCTGACCATTACCCGCGCCCTCTCCCTGCCTCTCATGTCACGTAGCATTTGTTGCACTCGCTTGTTCTGTCCTGGCAGAAGCTAGGGGGAAGTCTCTACCTTCCTCCTTTTTTTCTGTACACAGGGGATGATGAGCTTGGGAGGCTCCTAATCTGAAGTAAATAATACTAATGCCGGGGAGCTTTGAGTCTGTGTATGGTACTGGTTTCCTAACATTGTATTTCATCTTTCCAGCTTCACATCATTGGCAGGGGAGATGTAAGCTGCCATCAGGAACAATGTAAAAGTTTGAAAACAAGGAATAGACAAGTGGAGGGCTTGTGCAGACCTGCCAAGAGCCAGCAGTGACAGGTTGACGTCTTTTAGTAAATCCCTGTCAAGCTCTGGGGCAGGACTGGCATGAGGGCTGTCACACACCGGCGTTACCTGCGTCCTGTGCGGTTCTGCAGCATGGGGTGATTTTGATCCAGTTGAGGACTTAGCAGGAAAACTGTATGAAATGCAGCACAGGCTTGGCTATGACTGACATGTTAATGGGGACACTGTAAGAAACAAGTAGAAGCTGCAAAGCTAAAAGCAACATGGATGCATAAGCATGGTGAGCCTGGCCTCCCGGGCTGCCGGCTGGCTGTGGTGCACAAGGGATACTGGGCAAGGACGTCCTGGAGAGAAGGACCATCCCCAGAGTGTTATTTCTGCCCCTTTCTCTGCCTTTTCCTCTTAGGGAACAGAGATGCATGCAACCCCTCGTGTCATCGAAAACACGGCATTTCTGTTCTCTGCCAGACTGCCCCAGGGTGGATAGAGTACCTCATGTCTGCTCACCCAGTCGTCTGTCACAAAGTCAAAGAGAAAACAGTAGAAAGAGCTGACAGAAACGATTCTGTGAAATATTGTGTCAAGAATGAGGGATAAAATAATGCAGAGTCTGTTAAGCCAGACAGGGGCTGGAGTACGGGAACGAGCTTTGTGCTGGATTTGCTGCTAAAATCGTGGCTCATTGTCTTCCAGGTTGGCAGGTGGCTGCTGCAGCTTCTGCTGGCACATACCTGGTAAGGCAAACGCGCATGTTTAAGATATGTGTCATCCATGGCTTTACTTGCAAAGCGGGTGTGGGTTGGGGGCCAGTGTGGGCGCGGTGCTTTGATGGGACTCACTTGCTACACGGCAGATGCGGTGCATTGAGCATGGAGGTGGGTGGTAAGGGCCCTCCCCCTTTCCGTCTCCCAAGCAGTGAGTGGGGTGGGGATGGCTTTTCCAGGTCTTTGCAGAGCTTCAGTGCAGGGGCATAACCAGACAGTTCAACCAAGGTGACACTCATCGACCACACTGAAATCATCAGCAGAACAGTCCATCCCATCGGCCCTCATGCCTGGGTGATGGGAGGACTTGCATAACCCCGAACTTCCCAGCTGTTTGAAGTACAGGCCCACTACTGATAGGAATTTTGCAGATGGCAACTCCTTAGCGTGGCGAGATGGGAGCTCTGGATCTGGGCACTTGTGTGTTTTCAGGCCCGATCCAAGCACAAATGGTTGCAGCTAACATGCTTGTCTGTATGCAACGGTCACAAACAACGCTGTGCTACCATTGTAACTGTCAGATCATCTCTTTTCTCTTTCTCCCCGCACAGTGCTCCAGCTCCCCTGTCCATGGTGAGTTTCTTACCAAGTAGTCTCCGTAAGGAAGATTCAGACGTGGTTCTGTTTAAATATTACTATCATGATTCCTTTATCTTTGTTTCTCTCTCTTTTTGGGGGAATCAGAATCTGCCGTGTGTGCTTCAGTGAAAAGGTATGTGAACCATCAGCAAGTTACCGCGGCAGCGTTTTCCTTGGGAGTGATACTGGTTGGTTGGGGATGTCACTTTGGGCAGCAGGAAGCCTCTGAAGCAAAGTGTAGCATCTTTCTTCCCACAAAGTCCTGGGGCTGCCTGTGGGCAGGGAGGGCTCTAGTTGTGCTCACTGAAATACTCAAAGCAAAATGCCTTCCTGGGGCTCTGTGTGCAGGCCGAAGGAAGGCAGGGCAAGTCCCTGGTGTGTCAGCCAGCCTGGCGTGGTGGGGATTAACTGCTGCCGGAGCCTTGACATCGGTGCTGAGCTTAGCTTGGCTAGCAGTAGGGGCCCAAGACTCAAACGGGTCTGCGTCAAGCCTTCATCGAATTTGATTTCTACCGAAGGGTCAACGATTTACGAGTACCCTCTCCCTGCTCCCGAATGGTGCCAGCAAGTAATTCTCATCGGCTGTTGTTTGTTTGTTCCTCTGTGTGTGTTCTGGGGGCTGTGCGTCGTTGTTATGGCTGCCTGGCATTGCTCCTGCTCCTCGGTGGGTGGGCTGGACCCTTACACAGAGTAGCCAGTAGCTGTTCCTGCTGCGGAGGAACAACACCTCAGTGAATAAACGCACGTGGTCAAGGGCGTTCGCGCGCCTTGCAGGCTCGGGGCTCGCCAGCTCTGTTCCCTGCCTGCGTTCGCAGACGTGTTGCCAACGGAGTGCCAGTTCTGCCCCCAGCGGCTGCAGGTCTGGGCAGCTGCCATGGAGGTGATGTCTTTGCTTTCTCCCCACCAGTGTCAGCCAGGAGGTGCTTCTTGAGATAGTCCGTGGCCAAGCTTCCCCCTGCAGCCTCTCTTTTGGTCAATACGCCTGTGCACAGGTAACGGTAGTCCCTTTCTTTTCATGAGCTAGTGTTTTGTTTCCCTTGACGACAGTGCCATTTCTGTCTTAAAAGCAGTCCCACTGTTGGCTGTGAATGGAGCGGCCAAAGCCTTGTGCAGACTTGGGGGCTGGGTTGTCGAGGTTTCCGTCACAAGACTGAGAAGGGATGGGGTCAAACACACAGGGACCATCCAGAGCACTGAGCTCTGGCGGTGTCACCTCCCCACGCAACACGTGCTCCGCGTCCTGAGGCTCGGGAGCGGCTACACCACCGTGGAGGCCTTTCTGGGGCTGTCTGTGGAAGTGGGGGATGCTGTCTTTTCCAAACCTCTCAAATGTGAAAGTGGGACAAAGGAGGTTTCCAAAACAAACAGGCTCTTAGAAACTGGCATCATAGTGTTGAAACAAATCTCTGCATGGGAGTAGCCCTGGTCCGTCAGGGTCAACCGCTTCTGAGCACAATAAAAAGTGGTTGCAGCGTGGAAAATGTCATCTGGAATATTTCAGGTTTACTTCCCTTCCTGCTTTTGTCACTGTCTCTAAGTCGCTGTGCTCCCACTAATTGCAATTGAATTGACAAAGATTTCTAGTTTCCCGTAAATGTTTCTAGCAAGAAGATGTAATTTTTTCAGGTATTTGGTGGTGGTGGGTTTTGAGTGGTTTAGGTTTGTGGGGTTTTTTTCATTGAAAAATGTTTCTGGAATGAGGAAGTTTCTTATGGAAGTTTTGGCTTTGATCAAATGTCTTTTTTTGGTTGGTTTGGGTTTTTTTTTGTGAGGAACTGTTTTGAATAAAGTTTTTTAAAGCCACTCTTTGCTTGGGGGGGAGCATGGACTAGGTAACAGAAGCATCTGGTATTTGGAACTGGGTAAGTTTAGACTTGCTTCAAGTCAGTGTAAGCTGGACTTTCTTCTGACTCTTTTCATCAGCAGTTTTCATCACCTTACAGTGCTGAATGCTCATGCGTAGGTGAGCTAGTGAAGCAGACCCCAAGGAGATCGCATACTGCAGCATCGCTGAATATGGCACACCTTTTCATATCTCCATATGGATTTCCCTTTTCTTTTTCAGAGTGCTTGGCTCCAGGACCTTCAGGATGATTTCCTCATATCCTTATATTCCTGCCTTTCCCCTAAACCTGCCAGTGCTATGGATCCGGAATACTCCATCCTGTTCTTTTCCAAATATGATGCCAAGAAGCTTGTAGCTGCTCTGACTGTGTTCAGCCAGCGAGTGGGTATCACATATCCAGCTGCTTGTTCCCCTGTAACATTAATGCCAGTGGAAGGTGTTAATTAACATTGCCTTATTTTTAACCTTAACATTATGTTATTTTAAAAAGGGCACCATTTCAGTCAACCCATCTCCACCAACATAATAGAGTTCTGTGCTGTTAAAAATAGCTGGGAAGACGGGAATGACAGCCGTGAGGGCGCGCAGGTCAGCTCCTGCTAACTGCAATGGCGACGCAGACCCGGGGTTGCAGTGTGAATGACAGGCTGAGCGTGCCCCAAGTGCCCAAGCATTGCTGTGGTGGATCGCTGTCCATAGCGGGGATTATTGCTAGGGGGGATTCTGTTCGTAAGGTCCAGATTCACATGGATTGATGTTAAAGTTTGCTTAGAAGTCCATATTTACTTGAATTTATGCGTTTCTTCTTGTCTCTCGCCTTCAGTTTTCTCACGTGCCTCTCTCTCTCGAGTGGAACATGGTCTTCATTAATGGCCTGTGGGAGAAGATGTTGCAAGTACCTGATATTGACAGCCCACCCGTTTTGTCTCAGTGGGTCCATGAGGGTTTTTGGCAATTCCTGGTTGAGCCCAAGGTCTTTGCTTGCCTCCGTGCCAAAAACATGTCATGCGAGACATTACAGATGATGTAAGTGCTGAACACATGAGTTGTTTCAGTCCTGTGCTGCAGAGATCGGAAAGGGGCCCTTACTCCAGCCTCCCAAAACATGGGGCTGAACCCCGTGTAAGCGCTGTGCACTGATGGAGGCCCAGGCGGGGTCTCCGAGAAGTTCTCTCCAAGGCTCCGTAACACACTGCCACCCTGTAACCGGCACTCTGCGCCAGTCCGTGCCCGCGCAGCGACCCTGCTAGTGCTGTGTTTCCAACGCAGGATTGGCAGGGCAGCCCCCAGATGATGGGGGGGGGGGGGGGGGGGGGGGGGGGAACCTCTGTCACTGGAGATTAACAACGGGAAGGGAGGTCACATCGGCAGCTTTGAAAAGGGATGGGATTGATACTGTCAGTCCTCAAGTGACAGCCCTTTCTGTGAGAATCCAACCCTGCCAGCTTTGACTTCGCTGTGTTTGAGATGTCTGCCTTTCTTATCCCTCTTCAGAGTCGCTGCCCTGAACGGCATGTATTCTGAGCTTTCAGTGAAAGAACAGAGGAATCTTTTCACCGGGATCAAATACTATCTCATCCAGAATGGTAAATGACTTGATTTTCTTTAAGAAACACCAATATGCTTTAAGCCTATGTGTGTAAGCTACATTAGCTGCAATCTGTTAGAGGGCTGAGGCTTACAGATTTGTTGTGACTTGATATTGTCTCTTCAATGGAAATAGGCTGGGAATATGACAGTGATAGGTGGTAGCCGGAGTCATTTCCTTGCCTGGAGGCTTTATTAACCTAGGATTTTAAAAATCAGCATAGTCAGTCCTGTGCTGACTTACGTCCTGTGCAAACGGCATTTACTGCTTTTGTTGTGAAAGAGCAGTGTGGGATTTGATTCTGAGAGCTAAAGAGTTCAGCTCAGAATTTAGCTCAGAAAGGGGACCCGGGAAAGACACTCCCCTGTCTCCAGGCAGTAGCTCACATGCAAAAATGTAATGTCCTGCAAAAACTTCTCTGGCAGGTTTGAAGGGAGGAAGAAAGAGACCGGTGCTGAAATATTTGGAGGGCCGTGAAAGAATGAGTTATCTGTCCCATCCCATGTACACGTATAATCTGAATGCACAAATGTTCAGATTTGAGCATGATTTGTGGTCGGGGCACTTAGGGAGCTCTCTGCTGACTGAGTTTTCCGATAGACTGAAGCCTGTTCCACGTTCCGAAATCTCCAGTCTCCACTGATTTCCGGATACAGGGCGAGTCTGTAGTTTTATGGTGGCTGCTGTTTTGCAGGATCAAACCAGAAATGCTACAGTGCAGCCGATCCAGGTCTGAATTCCACCGCTTGGTTTGAAAATTATCTCGGATCCTTTTTGGAGCATGCTACTGTTGGAGACCTGCAGCTTTTTGGTGATGAACCAACAGTAAGTGCAGGCTCACGATGGTGATGAAGAACCTGCAGTGTGCAAAGTACTCTGTGCCTGGGAAGTCGTCTTGCCCTGACCAAAATTCGTGGAGATGCTGCTAGCAGGAACATTTCTCTTCTTTATTTATGGTGAACAGTCACTTCAGTTCTTATTTTTAACCCCATCATGATGTCTTGTGGTAAGAGGCACTTGCACAGAAGTTGGTTTCGTGTAATTAATTCTGCAGAAAGCAAACAAGTCAGTAAGAGGAGCAAACCCAAACTTTATCTCAAGACCAGACCGATGTCTGGGCCTGGTTCAGTGAATGACTGCACCGGGCTGCTTGTGCGAGCGGTGCTGGGCCACTTCCTCTAGCAGCTCTCCCACCTTTGTGCCTTACAGCAGCCATAGAGAAGCTTACATGACCTCAGAGTGCAAAGATAAATAAAAAAGGTGCTGGTGTATTCATTCAAAACAAAAAATAAATTTCCTCACAACTTTGAAGCCAGGTACAAAAACCCCTTATTGCTTAAAGTGAGGCTTATTCAAACGGTCCCAAGTGACTGTCAGGATGAAAGTATCCATCTAATTTTTTCTTTTCTTTTTTCTCCCATGTTAACACCCTCAGCTTCAAAAATTTGCCAGGGATCCAGTCAATATACAGATGATCAGCAACCTCACCTTGCTCCAGGAGACAGCTGTGTACTACACCTCGCTGCTGACCTCTGGGCCTGGCTTCCCCTTACCGAGGTACGGGACCTGACCTGACTTCCCATCTACTTAGGGTTTAGCGTTGTACTGTGACTTACAAAAGTTTGCTGAGTGGTGATTCTGAAGCTGCTTCCATGAACATTTTAAGCATTTTTCTGTTCCTCAAATAGTTGCATTGCACTTGATCTTGAGGAGGGCCAGGCCACAAGTTCCAAATCTCGGGAAATGACTGTCATGCAGTGCCAGCCACCAACTTACGACCAACAGCGCGTCCTGCGTGGTTTTGCAGTTTAGCATCACACAGCAGTGCTCTCTGTAAACAGGAGCATCAGCATTGTTCAGAGCTAAAATGAATCAGGGGAAATGTGCACTGGAAAAGAGCATCCTTTGGAAAAAGGGGAAAGATCTGGCAGAGCCACTGTCTATCATACTGGCAGCCTCTCCTCCTTGTCTCCCACCTGCAGTCTCCCGGACGGATTTGTTTGCTACCTGAGCCCCTCCGCCGTGAGCAACCTGAGCAGAGATGAGGCTTTGAGCTTGGCCCAGAGGGTCAGTAAGAAATGCGCGTTGAACCTGACACACAGAGGAATGAGTAGAGAGAGAGCTCCCTCCTTCCTGACAGCAGAGGAACTGCAGGTAATCTCCTGTCCAGCCCGGCAACTCAGTTCTTCATTCACTTAGACAAAATTTGTGATGGTTGATGATTCAAGTCTCATGCCTTCTCTTGTGTATGCCCCTGTAGGTCATCTTGCTTTTTTTATGGCGGCATCTGGCTGGTGTTTCATAATCTGAGAAATCTCAGTGGGGGGAGGTAGTCCATCAACAGGCTTCATCACACAAGTTTGAGGCAGAAAGTCCAGTGATTTAAGACATCCAAAGACTGTAGGGTCCAGTTGGCTCACGTCATTGCTCCTCTGACTTTCTTGTCTGTGTGGGACCTTTCAGGTCGCATCCGCTTTGGTGAGAAAGTTTGAGCATTTCCCTCCTGCAGTCCTGCGTGCGTTGGGCCAGGTGGCAGTTGTGCTGTCCATATCCGACATCGAAAATGGCATCAGTGGTAAAGACCTTGAGGCATCTATTCCTGCCCTGGGTGAAGTTCGCGGCTGGAACACTGAGCAGTCCAGCACTATTGTCAACAGACTGCTCCGCTCTGGCTATCAGGTACAAAAGATGAGGTCCATCAATGCACCTCACACCTGGTGTGAGCTGCCAGCAAATGATACTTGGCCTTTCACGTACTCACGCCTGCGTGCGTTACCTTTCAGATCTCGGATGGACAGAGCCTGGCAAGACTAGGGAGCTTGGTGGCTGGCCTCAACAGCAGCACACTTCGAAGTCTGTCTCCAGAAGTGATCTTGGAAGCCATTAAGTTGCCTGAGTTTGTTCAGCAAATGGTGACCCTGCCCTCTGCTCTGAAAATGACATTTGTGGAAAAGGTGAAGTTGTTTTTCTCTTCAGGTGTCATAAATTAGCAAAGCTCCGGTGACTCCCAGCTAAGAAGACTGGTTACCCGGGGCAGGGCATTGACACACACCTGCACACCCGGACAGCATTCCCTTGGGGGTGTTTGGCATTGCTAAACAGACGGTGCGGCAGGACCAGCATCTCCAGTCCCTATCACTGTGCCTGTGGAGCTGTCCTTGGCTGCCAGCCAGTGTCACCTGCCAAGCCTCATGGGGCTGGGGGCAGAAGAGATGGTTGTTTTGCAGGGTGGTCCTAAAAACTACTCCCCACTGGGCTGAAAAGACGCTCCCAGAGAAAGGATAACATCATGGTTTGGAGTGAGAACGCATGAGAAGTGAAGGTGGCTTAGAAAGCCCCTTATTAGGGTAGCCCGATCCTTCAGCAATGCACAATTTCACACCCCCCCCCC
>JMFS01079843.1:0-23666 GCA_000699545.1 Podiceps cristatus
ACAAGTTTGATGCATTTTTATTGTAACAAGGAATTCAAATGGAGGTCTAAATGGTGCATTCCTATTTAAGGGTACACTGATCATGTAGCTGTGGTTGAGGGAAGGCCCTGTCTTTATATAAAGACATTGTTATAGAATCATAGAATGGTTTGGGTTGGAAAAGACCTTCAAGACCATCTAGTTCCAGCCCCCCTGCCGTGGGCAGGGGCACCTTCCACTAGACCAGGTTACTTAAAGCCCCATCCAGTCTGACCTTGAACACTTCTAGGATGGGGCATCCGCAATTTCTCTGGGCAACCTGTGCCAGAGCCTTGCTACCCTCATAGTGAGGAATTTCTTCCTTAGATCTCATCTAAATCTATGCTCTTCCAGTTTAAAGCCATTACCCCCTGTCCTATCACTACATGCCCTTGTCACAGTCCCTCTCCGGCTTTCTCATAGGCCCCCTTTAGGTACTGGAAGGCTGCAAGAAGGTCTCCTTGGATCGTTCTTTTCTCCAGGCTGAATAACCCCAGAGCTGGACGCAGTACTCCAGGTGGGGCCTCACAAGAGCAGAGTAGAGGGGGAGAATCACCTCCCTCGACCTGCTGGCCCCGCTTTTTTCTTGATGCAGCCCAGGTTACAGTTGGCCTTCTGGGCTGTGAGCTCGTGTTGCCAGGTCATGTTGAGCTTTTCATCAACCAACACCTGCAAGTCCTCCTCAAGGCTGCTCTCAATCCATTATCTGCCCAGCCTGTATTTGTTCTTGAGATTGCCTCAATCCATGTGCAAGACCTTGCACTTAGCCTTGTTGAACATCAAGAGGTTTGCCCAGGCTCACCTCTCAAGCCTGACAAGGTCCCTCTGGATGGCACCCTTCCCTCAGCGTGTGATCATACCACACAGGTTGGTGTTATCAGCAAATTTACTGAAGGTGCACTCAATCCCACTGTCCATGTAATTGACAAAAGATGTTAAATGGTGCTGATCCCATCACTGACCTCTGAGGAACATCACTCGTCGCTGGTCTCTACTTGGACATCAAGCCATTGACCACAGCTCTTTGAGTGTGACCATCCAGCCAATTCCTTATCCACTGGGTGGTCCATCTGTCAAATCCACATCTCTAATCTAGAGGCAAGGATCTTGTGTGGTAGAGCAGAAAATGCTTTGCACAAGTCCAGATAGATGACATTAGTTGCTCTTCTCTTGTCTGTCAGTGCTGTAACCCTGTTACAGAAGGCCACCAAATTTGTCAGGCACGATTTGCCCTTAGTGAAGCCATGTTGTCTGTCACCAGCCACCTCCTTATTTTCCATCTGCCTTAACATAGTTTCCAGGAGGATGTGCTCCCTGATCTTGCCAGGCACAGAGGTGAAACTGGCCTGTAGTTCCCTGCGTCTTCCTTTTTCCCTTTTTAAAAATGGGGACTATGTTTTTCCTGTTCCAGTGAGTGGGAATTTCACTGGACTCCCATGACTTCTCAAATATGATGGATAGTGGCTTAGCAACTTTATCTGCTGGTTCCCTCAGGACTCACAGATGCATCTCATCAGGTCCCATGGACTTGTGCAACTTCAGGTTCCTTCGATGGTTTTGAACCTGATTTTCTCCCACAGTGGGCAGTTCTTCATTCTCCCAGTCCCTGCCTTTGCCCTCTGTGACTTCAGTGGTGTGGCTAGAGCACTTGCTGGTGAAGACTGAGGGGAAAAAAGTCATTGAGTACCTCAGCCTTCTCTATATCCCAGGTAGCCAGGTCTCCCATTTCCTTCTGGAGAGGGCCCATATTTTCCCTAGTCTTCCTCTTATCACTGATGTACCTATAGAAGCTTTTCTTGTTGCCCTTGACGTCCCTGGCCAGATGTAATTCTCTCAGGGCTTTGGCTTTCCTAATCTGATTCCTGATTGCTTGGACAGTTTCTCTGTATTCCTCCCAGGCTACCTGTCCTTGCTTTCACTCTCTGTAGGCTTTCTTTTTGTGTTAAAGTTTGTAATGCATATAATATTTAATGTGCTTTCATACCTTTAAAACCCTCTGGATTATTTTATCTAAAATCTCTGTATTAAGAAGTGAATGATACTTTCTCCATGTCTGTGCTTAGTTAATGTTCTGTAGAAGAAAATTATTTGGACAACATGATACTGCACTAATAGATCTATTTCTCAATTTGTATAGTCCTTTCTTGTTGATAGTGTCATACATGTTACTCCTCAGTCATTGCCTTTACAGTTCTTCTAAACCTCTGTATGTTGGTCCATTTAGCAAGTCAAATGCCAGACAGGAAAAGGAAGGACAACTGCCCACTCTGCCCTCTTTTTTAATCTGAGAGAAAAAATTACATACAAATCTAAGAGTTCTACAAGGAAAAATGTGCCGTTTAGGAATGAATCCTGTCCCTTTTGTTCGGTTCATGCTTTTTATTAAACTCTCTGGATCTTGATTTAACATTATCTACACAATAACTGATAGGTAGTCTCCACAGCATTTCCAACAATGCCAGAGGTGTCCTGACAGATAATGTTTGATAGCACTGGGGTTTTTTAGGCTTTAAATGTTTGAGCATGCCATAGCTTTTAGACTTGAGAAAAAGCACACATTTTAGAAAAACAACTGAGAAGAAAAAAGTAGAAATTGGAAAATTAAAAATTGGGGTAGGTAGGAAAGAAGGACAACTCAGCTAGTCAGGGCTTTCAGCTCTGGGGTTATTGCTAAGAGTTCCTTAAATTTGGCACTTGTGTGTTGAAATTGTGAGAAAAACCTTCGTGATTCTTAGCAGTTTACCCACTATAAAGTTTTGTTCTCCTTTTACAGAGGACTTGTCAAAATGCTATGACAACTGGGCTGGTTTTAGACAAACAAACCCTGGCTCTAAAAAGACAGTAAGTCTGCAAGTCAAATGTGGAGGGCAGCCATTGGCACTGGAAGAAGTAAGAAGCCACAGATTGTTTTCTCGTTGGATGAAGAGCTTAAAGCAACGTAAATTTAATTGAAGAATTCCTTGAAAGTGAAGTCAGCCTAAAATAAAAGCTTAAGGGTCTATAATTTAGTAAATGTGAAAGCTTTGTAAGCAGTAGTGAACCTAAGAGTCTGCAAAGAACGTATTTTAGTAAACATATCTGGCTTGTGTTACGGACTGTCTTGTTTTAATTATTTGTCCAAATAATGTAGGTTTGCAGTAGGATCTCTAATTAGGCACAGTTTGATTTATTGAGCTGGCCCCATATAAACCATGATGTCATGCTGTACTGCTCAAAATTACAGCTCTGCTCTTGCAGTTTAAAGACGATTATTTTTAACTTTGGAATGTTTCAGTTTTGTGCATCTTGGCTTTTGGCGTTGTGAACTTAAGATGTTCTCTGCTCCCCTCCTCCTCCTTCCCCCAGATCAAAGGAATTTGCTGTAATGTAACCAGAACAAAAACTATTGAAATGGACTTCTGAACAGTCTTGGCTTTAAATGTTGTTGGTAAATAAGAAGGAAGGCAAGAATATTCATGCTTGCTGTCAGGGGGATTGAGAAATAGGTATAGTAGGTATTGAACTATGTTTTGTCAGCTGTCCAGATGCTGATGCCTTTCCAGAGCAGAAATGCTTCATTTATGTCTAAAAAGACTAAAAAGTTGTCATTTTCTTTTGATGTTGTAATTGAAGAAAAGGAAAAAAGGGGAAAAGAACAAGTTTGTTGTGTTTTTTTTTGTTTGTTTTTTGTTTTTTTTTTTAAAAAAAAAAAAAAAGTGAGGGGGGTGAGAGAGAGGATCTGCACTGCCTGTTATTGCAGGTAATGATTATTTACTAGGAACAGGAACTCTCATGCACATCAGTTTTTACTCATATGTGTTGCATTTTCTGCTCATTTCCTATTTGAATAGGAAAAATTGCCTTTAGTTAAACCCAGGTCTGTTCCAAATGCAAAGGGAAGGCTTTTCACAGGCATTTCCATACAGAGGAGGTTTCACTTCTGCAGAAGTGAGCAGCATCCATTCCTGCCAGCATCCCTGATCTGGACTTGTGAGCAAAGGGACAATGCACAGCAGGGTGTGGAGGAAGGGAGGACTAAAAGTTAGGTCAGAGTATAGTCTCTTCTTCCAACCTCTTCTAGCATGTTAAAATGAGACTAGGCATTTCAGGACAGGGAGAGCCTTTCTGTGGAGGCATCAAGGCTCCTTTAGGCTAGGATGGAGCCTAACAGCAAACGGGAAGGGAACAAGAATAAAGGAACGAAGGTGTTGCACTTATACTGGAGGCACTTAATTAAACATAGATGTAAAAAGGTGGGAGTTGTTTTTGGGAGACAGTAGCTGTGGCAGAGAAGGGCAGACTCCTTTTTCTAGCAGAGCAATAAGGAGAATTTCTGAGTGGGAGGAGAAGGTGGAAATGTATTCCTGTGGGTCTTGGAGAGAAGGCTCGGTGAGCTGCCCTTGGTAATGACTGCAGCGTTTCAGGCTTGTGTAGTTTGAGAACAATGCACATTGAGTCATTGCAAAGCTATACTTCTCATGAGAAGCCTTGATTACCTAGCAGCTGACTCAGTTTCTCTGCTATAAATTGTGTATATAAACTAGATTACAGCATAAAAGACTCATAAAAAGTCATGGGATTTCTTAGGGGGGTTTATAAGGGTATTCTCAAATGAGTATCACATTTTTAATATAATCAGTTGTTGACTAACATATTGCTTTTAGTCGTCCTATTACTAGTTTCAGTTTAGCTAATGAAGGTTGGAGAGAATGGTGCTGGGGGGGGCGGTGCGGCGGGGAAAGGGAGTTCATACTCTATGCTTCAGTGCCAGCAAACATAAATGGATGGAAAGTATGTGCAAGTTTGCTAGCAAATGGTATGTATAGTGGAAAGACTTGGTGTCTGAGTTCAGTTTATAAAAATACATATAAAAAAATACATATTAATTTGCTTGTTTTGACCTGGCAAAGTTGTCAAGTGAAAACAAATTTAACCATTTAGAATAAGATGAAAACCTTAATCCCTGGAGTATTTAGGTCTCCAGTTTGCAATCAGTAACAGTGGGCCTGTATGTCTTGATTGTAACATAATATCAATAGTAATTTAACAAAGTTTAACACTCAATGATTCCATCTCTTTTGGTTGTAACCCTCTGAGAAACTTTTCACAGTGGCTGAAATCTCTAAGAACAGCAGCTTTTGGTGATGAGCAGACCACCTGTCTTGTTCTGATGAAATTGAAGTGGTAGATTTCAGATAATTCCATGATGAGGTACTCATGTTTTGTCTTGCATTAACAGCACATGTATGTCGTCTTCTATATCAATCTCAAAATCTGAATACAATCTCTTTTCCAGGATGGTAACTAGCAGATAGTTGAAATGGATCTTGACTTGAGATTTGAGTGCAGTGACTATCATCTGCTCTGTGCGTCTGGGTATATGTATACACATGTATTGGTTCTGTCTTCATTTTCTTCAATGGATCTGGCAGTATACTTGATACTGAAACAGACACAGACTTTGAAGAATTTAGGACTGACAACAGTTTTCTTCTGTGTAATAAATGACTGATGTATGCTTAATGGGGGGGGGGAGCAGCTCTTTTCCTGACGCTTGCTGAAGCTGATATTGGAACTTAGAGGAACAGCTTGCCTCTGAGCAGCAAAATAGGTTCTCCATCACTTTACATCTTGCCATTAAAACTGGACATTCACCCACAAGCTGTCTCACAACTGTGAAGTTATAGGTTTGAAATTCCTCAGTGGGGATCTTCAGCCTGCAGTGTAGGCTGAAGACAAGAGGATCATGATGACTGTCATGAGAAATTAAACAGGGAGGTAGGACAGGAACATGCCTGCTGTGATACCTCTGGAATTGCCCAGGAGGGTCACCAGATGGAAACTAATGGCACTTTCCAGTTACAGTACTTCCAGTAGCTTCCTTTTTCCTTTTCCTCTACAATGTAAAGCTGTTTAGTGTCACATAAAAAACCCAGTCTCTTCAATAACACATGCCTGAAATTTTCTTGATACTGATGCCAAAAAACTAGAATCACAGCATACAGAGAGATGGAGATGGTCAAATCTGGTGCAGAGAGAGTCTCATGAATGTGAAGTCATGTGAATGAAGGCACAGGGAGGCAGCCATGTAGTTTGAAGAAGTCCCTTGGCATTGATTAATGGTGTGGTCAACACATACAAGAACTTACCACACATCTCTTGGGATATTCCTTTACCCCCTCGTTCCCACTTTCTCAGCTCCCTGTTTTGGTCAGAATGAGCAGGTTCAACCAAAAAAGCTGAAGGAACTCATCTCTGCTAACCTGTCTTGGGTGGAAATGATTAGGGAGTAATCATGCAAGGAACTCAGCTAGCTTGAGGAGTGCTGACCTGCCCTGTGGGGGTGGGTGGGAAAGGGGAGACATATCCTCTGAGGAGAGGTGACTCCTGGCAGAGTATGCATGCTCGCAACCAGTGATGGTGTCTGCTCTGCATCTGGGGGTTGAGAGGCAGATATGCATCTGACTGCTGTTTCTTAGGATGCTAACTTGACCGTGGTTAGCAGAGGAGCCATGATACCGCAGGTCAGAGTGCAGGCTGTATGAAAGCTTAACAGCCTAAATGGCTGCATGCTTAAAAGCAGACTACTGCACTTGTTGGCAGAGATTAAAAATACAGTAGCTTTGGTTTGTTTTGCAAGACCACTTCTAACTGGCATAATGGAAGAAGGTGTGCTTTTCCTCAAATGCAGCTACTGTTTTGCCCAAGGAAAACTTTGGCTTATTATTGGTTATATCTGGAATTCAGGAGGCAATGCTAAGATGATTCACATTCGTTAACTAAACCTCTAGCACCATCTTGGGAGGCAAGTTTAGAGAGGAGGAAATGGAGATGAGTAGCCTAAAGGTGCAGAGGGGATCTGCTTCAGAGCTGAAATTAAACTTTGGCTCCAGGCATCGTGCCTCTAGAAATTCCTAAATTACTCGAGTTTCATGTCAACACTGTCCAATTATAGTACTGTAATTCAGGGTAATTTATAAATCTGTATCTGCAGTGGATAAGATTTGCATAAACCACATCCATTAACAATAAAAGAACCGCTTTATTAAAGAATTAAGTAATAAAAAGATCACACCATCAGTAACATGATTAAACTGCCTGAGAAAGGCTATTGCTTCTTTATATCTGGCTTCTGAGCACTGAGGAGCAGATGTATTATGTCAGACCAGTGTCCATCTAGCTCTATACCTCATTTTCAGCCGTAGCCATTTGCCACAGAAAGGTTACAGGAATGAGGCAAGTGTACAGTCGCACTTTTTTTTTGGCCACATCTTGCTGTTTTTTCAGCAATTCTGCACAAATTTTGTTCTGAGATCTATTTTCGATTTTGGGTTTTGGAAATTATGTGTCACTGTGGCAACGTATCTATAATAATAATCTGTCTTTTCATGTGAACAGTATGACTAAGCACACCCAAACCTCCCTCACATTTTATAATCCCCATCTGCTAATGGTGTGTTGTGATATATAATTGCATTTGAGAAGTTTCTTCTATAGCAGGATAAGTTCATCAGTCCACCATAGCCTAGAAAACTCCAGAAATGTGGTGAGTCCAATTACTGTGTTTGTTCTTTTATCCATTTCATAAAAGAATTGGTGGCTATGGAAACTACCAGAAAACCCTTTCCTGTAGGGATTTGAAGGGAGATAAGGAAGGACATTATAAAATGTGGAAGAAGTCACTGTGCTTCGTGTTTTCTTCCCAGAGCTCTGTAGCTGCCTCCTTGCCATGGGTAAGCCTATCATTTATGGTTAGCACCATGACATGCTTGCAGCGAACCGCTTTCGCATTGATCGGAGGCCATCTGATCCATTTAGTCATCTTTGAGAAAAGCCTTTTATTGCTTTGTTTGTAGTTCTGTGAGCATTGTTCTTTAAGAACAACATCATAAAATGGCTTTATTAAAAATTACAAAAGTGAATACAAATTTTTTTTTAGATTTTAAAATATTTTTTTTTTTTAGTACTTATACTTTATCATGTATGGCTGCTTTTAAATGATAATGGAACAGGGAAATCAGAAAAACAAATTTCCCCTGGTTTTCATTGTGGGGCACAGGGGTCAAACACCCAGCATGTTGTTCTCGGAAGAAACAGTTTCATTTTTCCTAATGTGGACATGCAGTACTAAAGCTTTCTGTTTTATGACTGAGCGGTACTAAAATGCTGTTTATTGTCAGTCTTTTCACATCTGAATCATGTTATTTAATCCAGATTTTCTTTGAAACCACTGCCAGACTTGCAGTATGGATGAATGCTTGGAGAAACCAATGGGTATTAAGCACTGTGATGTTTTTAATTGTTTAGAGTAATCATGAATTTCACACAAGAGAAAATGCTTATTTCTGTTCTGTCTATTTAGATTTATATGCTGAATGAAGGGTACAGCTGATTTTTTTTTTTTTTTTTCAAGGAAAACGTTAATTATAGGAAATATAGCAGGCTTTTGCTTTTTGTGTGATTCTTTCCTGCAGAGGCAGGTTGGAAGAAGAGTATAAAAAAGGACAATGAAGTGTCTATACCCTTCTTTCACCCTTCATAATTCCATTTTCTTAGTTTTTATTGGCGTGTTTGCTTGGTTTAAAGGATAAGAATCAAAGCAAAAAAATGACCCTGTAAAAATTTAAATAGTCTCAGGCAGTTCCTTTAGTAGACTCTCAAACCTCAATAGCCCTACTTTATGTAGATGTTAAAGACAAAATTGTGATTTGTATGTTTGCCTCTCATTTCCTGCACAGTGACTAATCATATTGTCACTTTTTTCCACCATATGCTTGTCTTAGCTGGCATTGTTCATAGCCATAATTAATTGCTGGCAGTAACACTGGCCAGTGTATACTTTAAAACAGGATTTGCTTTTATCAATAAATTGTCATACGCTTACAGCTTGAGCCTCCATCTGCATTGAAGTTGTTCTTGTTCCTACTGCTGAGTCTTTGCGCTTGGAACTGATACCTTGCAGAAGAAGTTGATGCAAACTCTGCCACTGTCTTCTCCACAAAGAGCGGTCATTTGGATAGAACAAGCGTCCAAACAGGAATAGGAAACAGAGTGGCATTTGGTTTCTTTGTGCCTTCATTTAAATCTTGCCAATCAGCCCAAGCAGGATGATTAAAAATATTTGCTGGGTTCCATTCAGATGGAGATACCCCCACTTCCTGCAAATAAACACCAATATATCTTGATTTCTTGTGTGCAAATCAAAGGCAAGGGCTTCGCATTCCATCTGTCAGGGGTTGTGTGTGCTTTCTTGCATCCTGACCTGACATGGGTTGTGTTTTCCATTATGCATGTCTCCCTTTTATGAAAAGTGCTTCTTTTCCTTTTATCATTTACTTTACAAAGGTGACTGAAACCTGAAGAAGGGCTTTGGTACCTAGAAGTTTGACTTTTAGCTATAGGAATTAAATATAGTAAGAGATCCTGCCTCTTTCCAAGAATGCTGTCATGACTACAGTTTGTGAAGTATTTCAACAGCTTTCATATGATCCTGTATGGATGAACTTCTGTTTTATTTTTCTTTTTTCTAGACCTAGTCTTTATCAAGTATAAGTAATGAAAAATCAAGAGCTATACACAAAAAGTGGGAGTTTCATTTTTGATTGGAACACATGTGCCTAGTCATGATTGCAAAAGTTCTTTTTTTTGTTCTTTTTTTAAAAAAAACCTCATGGCTAGAACATAGCATATACTGTAATATTTTCCATTTGCAGAACCCTCTGATGATTGCAAGCTGCTCTGTAAACATTTTTGCCTGACAGTCATTTTTCGGAGTCTGGAGCCTTCTCCATTTTTGGTGGGAATGTGACTGATTTGCTCAGGGTCACCTAGTGTATTAGCTGGAGTGCAGCGGTAACTTGGATGTGTACATTTTTTGCTTTTTTTGACGTCTTGATTGTATTTTTGCGCTGCATTACATAAAATGGTGTAATGCAACATACCTAGAAAATAACTAGAAAAATTCTTTGGGTTGAAAGTAAAAAGTCTGGAGAAAAACTTGAGAGAGATCGAAATAATTAATTGTTACTTCCTTATATATTTTTAAAATAATGATAACTGAGAATACTAGATCACCCGGACTATACTAGCAGTCTTAAAGATACTTCCTTTTGGACTTTTTTAGATCATACATAGATACTATATATTGATTATGTGTAAACATAAGCTTAGGATAATTTCTAAAATTCCAGAATAGAAAACATTAGCCTAAGAAGTTTTGATTTGTGTGGTTCCTCCCATCTACCCTCCCCACCTGCACCTCTGACAGATACAAGTGCAATACTTTCACTGTTGCTCTTTGTAATCAAATCCTGCATACAGCAAAGGCGATGGGCAGAAGAGATTTTCTGTGGCTGAACAACAGAAGATCATTTCAGTACTAGGTATTTAAGGAAGGCCTCGGGGAAGGATTTTAGTCTCCCTAACAAAAAAAATCACATTTAATAATTTTTTTTCCCCCTTCTTTAATTCTCTTAATTTATGTGGACCATTATTTCTGTTGCTATTTCTGTCCTTGTGTTTTTTGAAGAATATCTTCACTTCCAATAACACTGGGATAGATTGTTGTATTCCCTATATATTAAATAACTTGAGAATTTCAAGTTATTCAGTCATGTAATTACAGGTTTTTTAACATTACTTTTTGTGGGTATCTTCTTAAAAAGGAGCTCTTCTAGAGCATTGAGAATGTTTTACAAAGATGAGTTAAATGAAACATTAATTCAGAAGCAATTTCTTGTGTGAGAGGAAGCAACAATTTTCAGACAGAAATTTAAGTTTTTTGTTTGTGATTTTTTTTTTTTTACTATAGCTGTTTAAAGCTGACTTCTGAAAACAGTTAAAAATTGCATTTTGAATGTGAATGATGGATGTACTTCACTGAGCCGTGAGCATTGACCATCATCTCTCCTTAGTGCTCTGTGCAAGTTAAAAGCTATTTACATTAGAGGTTAAGATATGGCTTGACAACTCATCCCTTCCCTATTTATTTTTCTTGATAATAGTAGGGGTATCTTAATAGAAACATGTTCCTCTTCCCTGTATTGCCCAAACCCTTCTCCTTGTCAGTGTCAAGCCATCCTCTGGCCCAACTACTCTTCTCTTCTGGCCAGGGCCCACTCAGGATCCTGGGCTGTGTGTTCTCCTTTCCTCCTGGGGAGGGAAATACCCTTCTTCTCCCACCAGTCTATGAACCTCTTCTATTGTTGGTGGCTTTGATGCAGGGGAGAGTGGGTGAGGGTGAACATGAACTCAACTATATTTATTTTACAGAAATTAGAGTGCTTCCTGACATATTTCTGCTATTGTGTTTTTGCTGTTGTTTTCTATTTTAGCTGTCATGTTTTCATGGATTGTTACCCAAGTTATATCAGGTTTACTTATACGTAACATAATCATATCACTGGGAAGAGGAACGCATTTCTCTCTCTCTTCTTTCGTGTGCCCAAACCCTTCTCACATTCAGTGTTGGGGTCCTCTAGCCCAGCTACTCTTCTCCTTTTCTATGTAACTACAGACCTCAGATATTTTAGTGATTGTGTCGATAGTAGTGTATTCCCACTATGCAACATTATTTGTGAGATGGATGGAAGTATTTAAAATGTTATCTCACACAATCAATTGGAAAATGCTACAAGTGCATAAAGATGGTACTGTTCTGATATTTGCTGTTTTTTCCCCCAACTGAGAGGAGAATGAGGAGAACATTTATTTCCTGTGCCATTTGCATAATCTGTTAACTGAATTTAGCATGTTACATTTATTGAGCTTTTCAGTTTCTAATAAGAGATATGGCAATTGGCAGGCTTACAAATGATATATTAAGGTTTCTCCCAGGAGTAAACGATGTATAGTTCCAGTTAATAACACTGGTATTCAGTAAGGAAAAGAGCAGACGTGATAGTGGTTTGGGAGGCAGCTGAGGTAACATCTAGGAACATCTGGTGGAAATTTGCCTAGTAGCTCAAGTAACTACACAAATGTTAAATATTTTTTCCCCATATTCTGCCCAACTTTGCTTATGATGTTTGTATGTTCATTACTAGACTGGACCCCCTCCTCCCCCAGTATATGACTTAAATTTGAATCAGTGAAAGTTTGCCTGTGAAGGTGAAGGGAATAGTTTGGAGAATTTGGAAATGCATTACTTAAAATTGCATCAATCTGTATAATAAGAAAGTTTTTGGCCATTTCTCTCCTGCGTCCACTAATGGTTCTATGTAAGGGAGTCTGTACTACCTTGTATTAAAATCCTCTCTATTTCACCCTATGTCATAGGCATTATTTTACTAAACTACAGTCCTCTCTGAGCTATTAATGTATGTAGAATCAGTTTCAGCTTGGCTGCTACCTCTTCTCGGAGAGTTTGAGCTGGGTTTTTTTTGTTTGTGTTGGTTTTGGTTTTTTTTTAATAGATCTTCTCTACATGGAAATATGAAGAATTTTTTTTTGCACACAAGAATGGGATTTGCCAGCTGTTAGTTTGATTGCTGAGACTAGAAAACTTTTTTCTTTTTTTAAAAAAATATATATATACTTATATACTGTCTTCCTTCCCCTTTCCCCCCAAAAAATGTTGTCTTTTTTGGAAAGCTTAACTTCATTAAAGTTATGACAAGAGCTGGGAATGTGATTGCATGTTGATTTTTTTCAGTAGCATCTTATCACAAGTATTTTTAGAAACCTTATCAGTCAGTCATCACACCTGTACAAGTCACATTAACTCCTTCTGTCATTGCAACGGACCAAGGACAGACATTTGTATGAGTTTCAAAGCAGCTGCAAGGCTTTCTGGGGTGCCAGCAGCACAGTCACATGTCCCAGCCTATGTGGTCAGAGCTATTGTAATGTTGGGTATACAATTTCCATTCAGAGCCCTACATTGATGGGGAAAAACAGTGACTGTCTTCAAAGTTTCAAACTTGCTGCATTCTTCATGGCTTGAATTGGCCATTTAAGTTGGTCAGTGAGTAATGAAGCCTGTGAAGAGATTGCTGTGGGCTGAGGAGCAGTGGAGCTTATTTCCAAATACTCTTGTCTCCTTTGGTGGACCTGAGTGAAAGCTGGTTGGTGATGCAAGCTAAAGATGGGTGGGATGCCCTCTGGCATGACCATAAAGAATTACCAGAGACCATAATGTTGTTCTCATTTGAGAAATCTTGTTTAGTTTTTCCAAGAATGCATAATTTGAAGCTCATGTTGTCATGTCCCTTGGCTGTCCCACGTAATGTTTGTAAGGCAGGCATGTATGTTGATTCATTTTTAAATAGTCTTAGCCTTCATGAGTCATGAATGTGCCACTCGGATTTAGCTTACCGTGATGACTGTAACTGCTAGTTAGAGGCTCCGGCAGGTGCTAGCGGCATCCGTCTGTTTCTGCACATCGTGAGGTTTTCCAGCCAGCTGAATGCAGACTGGGTGGATAGAGGATTTTCTCTTCTACTTAAGTGACATTTTAGATGAATCAGTGGTTCACAAATGTGCTCAGTTTTGGTTCTTGGAATAAAGATCCATCTAATTTTTCTTGTGGGACTAAGGCAGTGTAAAATTCCGAGCTCTTCATCACATATTTTCAACTTCTGCATAGCCAAGTTTATGCATGTCCAGTTTTAGCATAGGTGAGAAATTTGGGCTACCATGTACTTTCTACATTGCCCCCAAATGGAGGAAGGATGGGGAGCTGAAAAGTCCTTCATCTTGCTGATTACAGTCTGAAAAATGTTATGCAATAATTCTATCTCATGGATGAATGATTCGGTGCCTTTGGTTTCCTTCTACTCTCTTCTGGTTTATGTTTTTCTACTTTTTATCTTCTGACTACTAATTGCAGTATGTTTTCAAAAAGGTAATATTGGGGAGTCACTAATTAAAAGCAAAAAACCCAAACTTGTATATATATGCACACACCAAGTTTCATATGCCAACAACTTTGGCCACGTGACCAACTTTAAGAGGGGAAAGGAGCAGGACAACCCCCTCCCCCCATAAATTCCGAGTAATGATAAATGAGTTGCTGTATTACTAAGAGCATAACCTAATCACCATACAGCTTAATATTTACTTGCGAATTTATTTAGTACAGCTTGCTTTCTTTTTAAGGTACAGATTTCTTCAGTGCATCCTTTCTTCAACTGTTTGGTCTTTCTAAACTCAATCTTAGTATCTGTGATGTTAAAGAAACCAGAGTGTGAGGTCAAAATTTCCATTACATAGCCAGAGAGGAATTTCAAGGAACAATGCCAAAATCACTTTAAAAAATAAATTTACAGGAAAGATGACTCATCAATCAACAATTGCAGTTTATATGTTGTTTTTACAGATTTCCCTTTGCTGTCCCATTCTTTCCTGGAATATTAGTGTGGCAACAGTTGTACAAGAGCAACCTTGCAGTACATGCTTTTTGAAAGGGAATGTGGACTGCAAACAAACTGTCTGCCATATGTGATTTACTGCATATAAGCTTAATGCTTCTATGTATGAGAATTCTCAAGATGTTGAAGCATATTTTGAGCTCACTTCACTTATTGAAGCAGATAATGTTTACGAGTGTGCGCAGGCTGCCTGTTCCTTCTAGACCCTAAACCTGTCAGAGGCATGGGGACATGCTTTCTCTCAGTATTGATGGAGAGTGTGCTACAGGTAAAGGGCTGCCCTTCTCAAACTCAGTAATTTTGAAAATACTTGTGAGAAACAAGAGACTTTTGTGGATAGAGGACCTGGCATTGAACTGCTCCCTGGTTCCCACCATTGATGTCAGATGCATTTACAGCATGAGACTGTGGGGCTCAGTGAGGGCAAGTCTGTACCATGTGCTGATCCTGGAGCCCCTTCTGCAGGGCAGAGTCAGTGCATGTCAGCAACAGCTCATTTTAAGTTAATATGAATGGGGGCAACAGTAATTGGTTGAAGAGGTTTTTTTGAGGGTTAAATGGGAGTGCTGAAGAAGGCAATACATTCTTTCATCCGATTCCCCTTTTGCTTAGGTTTTGTCCCTTCTCAGCTTGGATTTCTGGGTTTTTTTAAGTGTTAGTGCAGAGAATTGGGTCATGAATGACAGATTTGAGTGATGGCCACAATACTTGCAGCTTTCAGAACACAATATGAGGCCCATCTCTTGGCTTAGCCTCACCCTCAAGGGTGATACAGAAACAAGACTAAAACAGTTTCTCCCACTCTTCTTCATGAAGTCCCTTTTATCCTTAGAGGCTGGAGGGCCTAGCAACTCATTCCCTTTTATCCTTAGAGGTTGGAGAGCCTAGCAACTATCTGTCTGTTTTATTTTCCTTAAGATGCTGTGATACCATGGTGATGAGTTATTAATAAAACTCCAGGCAGATGGAGAGAGCTTTTAACTGAGCAACTTCTTGGTTTGGATTTTTTTTTCCCATGCATCTGAGAATAACCATATATGAACAAATGTCATGATTTAGTCTGTGAGGCAGAGTAGCTGAGCATTTAGCACAAAAATACAACTTAATCTGCAAATAAATCAGAGCAGGCTTTTTGCTTAAATGTCAAAATACCACCATGTATATGGAAGAGCAAATAATTGTAAAGTACTGTATGCATTATTTTAAATATATGAACATAATTAATTAGATCTGAGATTTTTTTACTATTTGTTGCATTTCTGAACATATTGTGAGCTATTATAAGTGCAGTAACATAGTTTCCTATACAGAAGAGTGAGCACAGTGCTCTACTTTGATGGCATCAAATCAAAATTCTGTAAGTTTTTATACTAATGTGCAGTAATCTTTGTAACAGTGACACTAATCCCCTTTTCTAATATGGAACTTGAATTAAAAAAAATCTGTGAAATACGGCTTTAAAGCAGCTTTTGGGAATTATTAGTAAGTAAACCCTCCATCAGTCATCCATACCAGTAGGAATGTCTATATAGTAACAGAGCATAGGGGTAACCATGTTTAGGAAAAGCTGTGAAGTCTTGGGGGGTTTACTTTTTCTTTTTTTTTTTCCTTTGTTAAAGTGTAAATGGCATTAATTGCATAACACAAGCAGGAAGAGGTTGGTTTCAAATGGTGTAAAATTGTTACGTTGTCCTACCCAAATGATGCATACTGACTCTTGTCCAATTTTAATGCACTGCAGTTTACAGTGTGCTTAAGCTACTGTTAAAGATTTGGGGTGATAATGTCTTACATGGCAACATTACAAGCTTCCTGAAGTTCTCATTTATCAGCTGCTTAGATGCTGATGGAAAAAAAGCAGACATCTCTACAAATGCTGAAAGCTGGACAGAAAATTTCTTTCTAATATTTCACTTATTAATTTCAGATGATTGTTGTTATTGAAAGAATAGGCCCTTAAAAGTCTCCAAATGCCTTGTCTCCCAAAAAAGTTTGTTTCCCGTTTTGTGGCCTTTAGAAGGAATTGAACCAGGGTCATGAAACCCCTACATAAACAGATAAGGCAAAGCATGACATGCGTTTGTGATCTCTGTAACACCCAGTGACGCAGATAAAGCTGCGTCCCCTATGCTTTACATGCATTGTGAGAGGGATTGCCTGTGGCCAATATGTTCTTTGAATAAGGTACAGCCCTGGTTGGAAGTCTGTAGCTAATGTGTTTGGGGAGTTCCAGGCACTTAATTAGCATGGGGACAGCTTTTAGGTCATATTGGGTTTCTCAATCCCATTGAAATTTTATGGGATTAAATGTGTAACTCATGTAGGAAATTCTGAAATTGTTACCCATGATACATAACCTTATTTCTCTCCTCTTTACTCTCTGATATGATAATCCATGTCCTTCAAATGGAATCCATTTTCTCTATTATCCGAAAATTGCCTTAAAAACACTATAGAAAGATCAAAGCATGCTGAAGAACTGAGATCAAAATGTACATGACCTCTTAACTGAGGTATTTGTAAAACAGAGGTGAAGTGTCGAGATCTGCTGTGACATTTTATTCCATAGGGGGTGTAAGTCATTTTGTAAAGCATTCCATCAGAGTGAAACAACCAACAATCTTTCTGCTGTGTGCGTGAGGTACTTAATTTTTTCTTTTTCTGGCAAGAATGCTGCTTCCAAGTGGAAATTATTTTGTTGTTGTTGTTTAGGGGTGGTTGTTTGGTTTGGGGTTTTTTTGGTTTGTTTTTGTGGGGTGTTTTTTGGTTGTTGTTTTTTTTTTTTTTTTTTTTTTTTTTTTCGTTTTTGACAGTTAGCAAACAAACAAAGCAGCAAAACAAGATGTTCCATCTGGAAAATGCACTATTACTCTACAAAGTATCCTTTTTAGCTGAAAGATGTAGGAAAAGGGACATTCCTAATGAAGCAATGGTCAGGGAAGCTGGAGGAAGAAGTGTATTGCATGAACATGTTTTGCTTTCCTTTGGAACAATGATGCTGTTATGCTTTTGGGGTTTCAGTAGAATGTTTCTGACTTAATAAATCATCTCCCTTTGAAGAACCTTTACCTATGAGAAAATCTTTGTCTTGATTTAACCCCAGCTGTGGCCTTGCTGCTTTTGGATCTGGCTGTGCTGTGGTAAAGAAATGGCAATGAAACTGAGCTATTAAACTGTGGAGTTTTCTTGTCTCTGTTTCAGGTTGGAGTTCTCATAGGTGTTGGGCTGGGCTCTCTGCACTGTGCATGGCCTCCTGCGGAGTTGTGTTCTGACGCCGCTGTCCGTGTTTTTTTGTAGAGAACCATGCTGGCATGTTGTTTTATCATATGAAGTCGGAAAACATCTCTCTCAGCAGCCAACTAAGGTGTACTTGTGTTTTTTAGGACTATACAAGAGGGCTCTGTTGCTGCTGTTTATTGTTTTTATTTGTGCAGTGCCTAGGGCCTTCTATGCCTTGATGTTAAACAAGGTGCTTTATGCAAATAGCAAAAAGATTATTTATTCTTTAGAGAGCCTGATTCCATAGTGCAGTGCAAAGATGTGCAGAAATGCCTCACCTAGTTTTGAGTGACCTTAGCCAGGCCCTGCAAATATAAGTGTGCTGGCACTGTATGTTATGCTTCTGTGTTTCATTTGTGTAGATGTGCTACAAACTGATGCCCGATTCAGGGATTTACAGTGCTGTACTGGGCTGTGCAAATACCCTCAGAGAGAGGACAGCAGAGTACAAGGGATGACAGACACAGACACACGCAGTGGAATTTAAATGAGCAGCAAGAGGTAAACCAGGCTTAGGATTTTTCTTCCCTTGAAGTAAATGCCTTTAGGAGGAGCCATAAACCTTGCAAATCAGGGAGTAAAGAATGATTTGAGGAGGTCAGGTGTCATATCCAAGAATCAAAGGACTGAGCTTAACAGCGTGTGGCTGAGTTCTTCACATGACATCTTAACGATGTGAATTTGGTGTATAGGTAGAGGCAGATACCCTCTGGAAAAACAGTTTGTGATAAGAGTTGGAATATTTTTTCCTACAACTCATTATTTCTCCAGTTTACAAATTGCTTCACCATATTTGGGATCCTGGATACTTATTGCCTGATAAGGAGAAGTTGTTACTATTTATAATTTGGGGTTTTATTACTCAGGCTGCTGTGATGTCTAAGGGCTTCTGTAAGAAGGAATGTAATATGGGAGATAATATAAACTGTAAAACTGACGAGGGAATTGCAATACAGATGGCATTGTGTGTCTGCTTTGTGGACTGTATTTTGCACTGTTCATTTAAAATTTCTGCTCAAGGAACCAGAAAACCA
Organism: Podiceps cristatus; assembly: GCA_000699545.1. Taxonomy (NCBI): domain Eukaryota; kingdom Metazoa; phylum Chordata; class Aves; order Podicipediformes; family Podicipedidae; genus Podiceps; species Podiceps cristatus. The sequence continues at coordinate 18,680 of JMFS01079843.1, forward strand.
TCAACTGCATGTTAGGAAGTGGCTTACTATGGAAGAGGCCATACTCTAGAACAGGCCATAATGCTAATGAAGTTTTAGTGCTAGAGCAAATGCACAAATGAACTTTGAAGGTAATCAAGGAAGCAGTGCATTCATTAGCTTGATAGAAACTTTAGGCACCTGTCTTAAAGGTGTATTTTGAACTGTAGTAGTCTGATGTTAATTGCATGTAGGATGAGGTGGGTATACTTTTGTCTCCTAGCCATTGCCTCCATCACTTGCTATGAAGTTTATAAAGGCTGCACAATTCCTTCTTTTAGGGTTGTTGATTTCTTTTACAAAGAGCAGAAGCTGTACTACCTTCATCTCTTACGTTGTACTGGCGGCCAGTGAATTCCAGATTCAAACCTTTCTTTAATTTTCACCAATATGACATAAACGGACATTGCACATAAAAGAGCAAGCCATTGCGTATGGCTCTTGGTACAAAGAGTATTACAGTAACAGAAATGCCCTGGTCATAAATTCATGTGAATGGTAACCATGTGTCTCTGAATACCTCCTGTTTCTCATTCGAGTTAAATGTTACTCTATCAATACTTGCCAGATATCTTGCACTCTCATGTCTCCACAATATTTTTAAGCCTTTTGATGCCTTGCAGTTTTTGAAGTAGTCGTATTATTTTTAAGATCCTTAAATTAGGTCATAACAAAAATATTTCTATTTATCTAATCCATTTCCCTGTGTTCAGACTGCTTGGTGTACTGGAACATGTAATAAAGTAGAGAGATTTAAATGGCTTGTTTCAGTATGAGAAGAAAATGTTATGAAAATCACAAGTTTCCTTTAAAAACTTGAAGCCTTTTCAACTGACTGCAATGTGATGGAAGTGGCTGCAAATGATTAAACTTCCTTGCAGGGGGTAGGATTTGTAGGATACAGAACTAGCAAGTCACTATTTCCAATTTTTGACAAAAAAAAAAAAAAGACAGTCTGTGACTTCTGATCACTATTGTGTGTCTTCAGTGAAGTAAGTGTTGTGGTCTCCTATCAGTTTTCCAGATACTTTTGTCTGACTTAGGTTGGAATCCTGAGGCCATCCAGTTGTCACTGCTCACAGAGAGAGTAAAGGGCTTGTGCAGGTGTTTTAATCACACCGATTGTCATCTCTTGTTTATCTCACTTCCTCTTGGCCAAAAACATGAGCACACCTCCCTTAGCACTAGAGACTGTCTTCTTGTACGTGGTGAGGATCCCACTGAGGTGAGGTGGCAAACTAGGCAAACTAGTTCCCTCATCACTTTTGCTCAAGGCTCCAGTCTCACTGAGGGCAGATGATACTCACAGTTTGTAATCCAGGTACAAGCTTTTGGGACACTGCGTTGTCCTGGAGTGACTCTCCATTTAACATCATCCATGCCATGCCTGTTTAGCTAGTAACTTTTGCTCCCAGTTAGGTGGTTCTGACTTCTCTTTCAAGTTGAATTTACTCAAAACAATGGATAGATGAGAGTCTAGAGCTCATAAGTAAAGATCTTATTAGGAGCCAGTGAACTGATGAAGCTTTTGTCTGGATCGTGCTTATTTCAGAATAAGCAGTACTTTCTCAAGCAAAGCCTGAGTGTACTGAAAGTCTAATAACAGTGCCCACTAGTTTTGGTTGGTGTTTGTTTGGGTTTTTTTTAAAAAAAAAGGTCTGTTAAAATCACATAATCTTCTGAAATGTCTCAAAACTATTCGAATGCTGGCAGCCAGCATAAAGCCTGATCCTAACCTCTAGAATGCAACAGGCATCATTGCCTAGCTATTTTCAGTCAATTCTGCATACTGCATATCTAAAACTAGAAGAAAACTATCAGAGCTCTGCTTTGCTTTCCAACACCAATTGCTGCAACAGCCCTGTTCTCCTATGGTTTTTTTTCCCCTCTACAGATATTTAGAACAAAATTAGGCACTTCAGCCGTAGGGGATTTTTTTAAGGTTGCAATATTAATCTTCCTGCTAAAGAAGCCTGCCATTTTTGTGGGCAGGCATTTGACTCCTATCTTTCCTGATCTTTTACTTAAATAAGCAGCTGCTTCAATAACATATTTATTCATATTCATAATTCCCATATATCTGTCAAGTTTTCAGAACAAACCTGAATGTGTTCTGGAAGCTTTTCTGAGATTTAGTCCAAGAGTTGATGATTTCCCATGGGCTATGCAGCTCAGTATTACCCTGTGCCCCTGTCTCTGCCCTTCAGTTGTGATCCTCTGTCTCAAATGTTTTTTCTTTGTGGTGGGGGGTTTTTTGGTGGTTTTTTTTTCTTTGTTTTTGGGTTTTGGTTTTAGATTTTGTTTTGTTTTCCAGCTTTGCTTTTTTCACTCCTCCAAATGCCAAACTTTGCCAGACTTTACTTTTATTTGTGCTTTCATTGTGTGGTGATGGGTTGTCTCTGGTAGCTGTTGTTTGTCCTATGGTTCTTTTCACATGCTGACTTCCCTGACACTGCTGGTGAACTACAGTTCTCCCCCACCCCGGAAAGATTTAAATACAAACTGAAACCACAACAAATTCGTTCTAGAGAACAAGCAAAGGTTACCCTAGTTGAGCTGTCATTTATGCCAGAACCAGGATACCTACTCTTTTAATTTTGCGTCATTTCTTCTGCCATGTAATAGGTGAAGGTACCTCCTTAGTATGTGGGTAGAAAGGCGAGAGGAGGAAAGTCTATTGTAATTTTTTAATTTCTAGGGAAAAATAGGAAAAGCTGCATGAACACAGAGGAGAAATACAAGAGTCCTTGAGCATGAGAGAAAGAAAATTTCTGGCTTACATTACACAGCTCCAAGAACTGGACATGGAAGCACAAAAAGCATGAGGGAGCATACTTTGAGAGATTTTGAGGCAACCAGGGAAAATTTATGTGATGATATAATGCATACTAATAATGCATATATTTTATATATATGGTAATATGAAGTACATTAAACAAAGTTTAAGAGTCTACTACATAGTAGTAGAAAACAGAATAGCATATGGTTAGAAGCTCCATTCCCTACGATCTTTCTCATCTCTCCCTGTCACATCCTCGGTTTTCGGCAGAAAGGAGGAGGAGAGAGGGAAAGGTAGACTGGGTTCCCAACAGCTGAATTTAGAGCAATACGTTGAGACAAAGTCAGTTGGCCTGTCCACATCATCTTCTGCACCACCATGAATTCTGCCCTTGTGTTTCTCTAAAAAAAAAATTCTTTTGTTGAATTTAAGTGAAGATTTGGTCTCATCTCTTTTTTAAATTTCTCTGCCAGCTTTTAATATAAACCCACAGAATCAAGACATTCTAGGATTGATGTTCCATCCACCTGGTTCAGATTAGACTTTTTGTATCACTTAAATGGGTTTTTATGGCTTTCCTACTATAACTGCATTTGAGTGCTTTTAAAATATATTTATTTATGGTACATGATAATATTTGAGGCACTATATCAGCTAATTGTTTATATGTGCATTTAGAGGATTGTTAAAATGAATGTTGTTTGTGTTATGTAATATTATAAACCACACACACACTATAGTCTCTTTAATTAAGAAACAATTAAAATTACATAAAGTCCACTTCTTGACACCAATTTTTAATGGCTGGGTGCTTGAGTTGCATCATCAGAAGCAAGCTATCAGGACATTTTCATCCCTTTTAAAACTACTACGAATGCCTGTGTAGGAGTTGAAAACAAATTTTCTTTCAGTCTAATTCATTATGGAGTTAAACTGCAAGGACTGCCCCTAAATTCAGTTGCCACGTTTCTAACATGGCTATGATGTGTAGTCCTTACAAGGTAGAACAGTGCAGAAGTTCACTGGCACTTTTTCAGCCTCCATAACAGAAAAGTATAGCATGTCTTTTTTATGTAATTGAATAGCTCTCTAAAATATTTAGGCTTGGAGTCTGAATTCCTATGCAGACCAAGCTTTTACATTGGAAAATAAGGCTCACTGATATGCTTCATATTTGACCATGCACCACATCATCCACAGTATAAATTAGCTGTTTTTTGATTCACTTCAGTTCAACATTTTAATTATATGTTAAAACACAAATACCTACAGGCCCAAATAATTCTCTTTGTGGACTGCTGGTTTTTTTCCTCTTTAGATGATAGAAACTGCCTAGAGTGTTAAGACAATGAAAAGAAGCAAGACTTCATGTACAAAAGTCGATGAAGAAATACTGGAGTGTACCCTCAGGCTGATTATTTAATTCCCTCCCTTTCTCCCTTGCAGAACACATGTATCTCAGACCGTGGCCTGAGCATCTGTTGAAGTATTGCGTACAGTCTGGTATCAGTTTTTGCTTTTTTGTTAAGATGCACAAGTTGCACGGGAGTTGTGTTACTCTGTTCAGTTGGGGATGAAATTGAGGTCACGGTTCAGCCTTCTGCCAGCTCTGTGACATTGCTCATTTGAGGTCATGATTCGTCCTTCCATCAGTTTTGTCTCCCAGTAGCTCTGAGGATGTCTATGTAATCGCTTGGGGCATGGTCACAGTGTTTATTAAAAGCCTGCGCAGAGCCACAGGCAGCCTGACTGATCAATTCTCTCTGGGCTTCCATGGCACAAATTGCACAAATTACATCTGTATCATGTGGGGATCTTTAGCTCTGCTGTCTACATCTAATACTCTTTGCTCTTTATATCTTCAACAGAATTTGATCTCCTCTTAGTCATGAGGTGGGTAAATAGAGATTGGATTTACCTAAACTACAAGCACAGCAGAAATCAGTACTGACTGACCACATTGTTTTAGTTTGTAGTGCAGATGGGATGCAAACTGCATTTTATACACAGGCATAATTTGCCCAGCTGCCAAGTTACATATACTCAGTTCCTGACTATTAAAGCATTTGGACATGGTGAGACATTAATCAGGGGCTTCATATAAATATGAGTGTTTCATGCCCTTGTTGGAGTTGACATCCATCCTGAATTTGTCGAAGTGGAATCACAGAATGTTTTGGGCTGGAAGGG
>KL274834.1:12407-23966 GCA_000699545.1 Podiceps cristatus
CCAAAATGCACATGCACATATACTCTCACTATCAGGAAAGAGCTATTTGTGTTTAATTTTGCTTTCAATCATGTTGTCCTCTTGAGGCCAGCTCACAAACAAGTAAATCAAGTAACAGCTTGCAAAGAAGGCTAACTGACTTCAACAGGAACTTTCAGCTCCACTGCTAAGCGTGCACTTACAGAGAATAAGCATCAGAAATTTAGTTTACACTGTTAAAATGCTATTTATCTAGGAGCTTTGGTCTCAACTCCGACCTAACCAACTAAAACAGGAAGCCATGAGCCGTAGCCATTGTTACTCCAAAGGTCAGGCATATATGTGCACAGTGGTCCCTTCTGGGCTTTATATGTAACAATCAGCAAGGGTTGAGAGACACAGACTGTGAAAAACTAATCTTTCCTTTCTTGTATACAACCTAGCCTTGGGATGATCAAGTGTTCAAACACAACTGTGAGATAACCGAGACTGATGACTAATAAGGTGTCACAGGTATCTTGTTAAATAGTGCACAGAAAAAGCAAAAGCTGTTGGTTTTGTTCCTAAGGCTTTTTATAACTTTGGATAACCACTGCAGCACTCAGGCCAGTCCTTTGTACTGCACAGAAGACACAAGAAAACCAACAGCGGCGATACCATTACAAGAATTTGCAATGGCAAAATGAACTCGGTTAGCTGTGGGTGGATCAGGAAAGGCCTGCTTCCTTGGTGGAAGTTAGTTACAGACATCACACAACCCCAAAGAGTAACCCAAATATTTTGGAGACATACTTCCTGTCAAATTCTTTGTAGGCTGTTTGTAACCATTTCAGAGATGGTTTATTCAGACTCTTCAGGCCATAGTGAAAGTAGACAACTGTATAATCATTCTCTACATACTGGTCCAGAGTATACTTTAAGTACCTGAGGAGAAAGATAACATTTTCGTTTTAAGACAGCTTACTGGATGAGATTTTTAAAGCAGTAACTGAGAAAGAAAATGTGCTATTATTGCACAGAATGCTAGTGACTGTAAATTCATGTTTGCTTCAATGTATTTATCTAACAAGTTCATATTCCTCTAGTGGCAGTGTTGCAAATAATTCCACATCACTGCAAAGCCTGAAACTTGAAAAAATGTATTTAGTTACAAAAACTATAGTGCTCATGAATCACTAAAAGATGAAGACAATATGTGTTTTCCAAGAAACTTTTAAAAACATGCATTTTAACTGACAGTGACTTCTATTTTGCTTTCTTCTGGTCTTTGTAAATTCCTTCCTTTTAGCCAAGCAAACAATGTCATTTTGACTTTTCTAAATAAAAAAGAATAAATCTTAGGTTTTCCTCTCAATTTAAAATTTTAAATTCTTGAAAAATCCATTAGCACTACTTATTGCCAATTACAACTGGTCACTGTAAACTGTTTTCTTTAATGTATTTGCCTTTCCCTTGTTTGTATTATGGGGACTACATTCATAATCATTTCCCTTAAAACTAATTTAAAGAACTACACCACTTATCCTATCTTGAAATAATCCTGCATGTTTTATAAGCAGATTTCTGTGTGCTCATTCTTTCATGGTATAGTTTAAGGTGCTTTTCTCTTCCTTTTCTCCTACAGTTGAGAACACTGTATGACCTATTACACAGCTCAATGATTCAAATAAAGCAATGATGGAGGAGTACAATCTGGCTTCATCTCTTGCTGTGTCAGATTTCAACTTTCTCATGTCATTCTCAATGCTATCTTATTATTCTGCAACAGAGTCCCAGCTATTGCTCTTAATTGTACGTAAGCGATTTTCATTCAAAAAATAGATAGTTCCATGTGCCGTTTATTAGGCTGTGGCTATCTGCAAGTATCAAGGTCACTTTTGACTATCCACCTACGTAAAAGCACATAACTTCACTGTTACACTGTACTCCCATGATCTCATTTATCTGCTTATTTTCACAGCATACTGTAAACATTAGATTGTGAATAGTCTGGAACAATGACTGCCACTGCAATTAATATAATGCTGTTTCGATCCCTGACTTAAGCATTAACAGTATTTTAATGGAAGTAGTAGTAACAGTTACTCTTTTTTTTTTGGAAAAAAAAAGTCTGAAATTAAATTACATCTAAACATATTCTTACATACAGAGTGTCTCATATTTTATTTTACAGCATATAACTTCCTTGGCACATTGCAACCAGAAAGCCTGTACTGCTAAAAATAATTCAGAGAGCTTTGTGGGCATAAAATAACCATTATTTTTGTACAGTCAATTACCTGTTCCAAGGCTGCAACAGAATTGCAAGGACATTACAAAAGCTTTACCAAATCAATTCTTGAAGTGATTTCATCACAAAACACCTACCAATCTGGGCCTACTCTGCAGTTTTTTCCTCAAAACTCAGCATCTGGGTCTACCCACTCAAAAGCAAATCACTCAATGGTTGTATTGTTAGCTTCACATTCAGACACCTTCTTTCGGTCCTCTTTTAGCACAAACTTCCAAGTGAATTTGATGTGGGCTCAGATACAGGAAAATACGTAAGTGTTCAAGTCCAGAAGAGTCTAAGGGCTGGAAACCCTAGTTTCATGAAGGCATCTCCTCACAGAATTGAGGAAGGGTTCTTAGATCTGGTAGCAACATGGTTTGTCACGCTGCTTTCGTTGGTATTTCCTATTAATCACTGCAGGTAGCTCCTCTAGGTGAGGAGCTAACTGGTGTGGCTCTTCCTCCTAGGCGGTAACACTCCCTCTATGCTACACAGGAAGCTCTGGCTTAAGGCTGTGGAAATGCCTTCGCTGTGAAGAGCATACAAATGAAGCAACATGGTCTCAAACACATCTTTTAAGCAACCTGTCCTTTAATCCCTCTCTGCTTCTGAAAAGCTGAGATAACAGGGTTTCTGTCCTTTCCAAGGGTGGTGGGTACTGATGGTTGAAAGGTGCTCAAACATTTTGGCACTGGAAGCTGTGTAAGAACTCCAAATAGGTTTAAAATGCTTAATAAGGACAGAACTCTCATGGCAGAACAGATGTCCTTGTAATGGCAAACTTGAAGGCAGAAACATGTCCTGGTACCTTGCTGTGTAGCAAGTTTATAAGAAAGAATGTTGTGATTTGATGTATTCACAACCTCTTTTAATACAAAACCCCAAACATTACAAAGTGAGAAACACATAAAAATGTCAAGCATAATAATGTAGTATGTAACACCCATGTTTTTATAAAAAGAGGAAAACCACTAACATGTGAATAACTAAACAACGCTCTTACTAAGTGATTTAGGAGATAAAGTACAGTAAATTAATGTAAACTCTGCTATTCATGAGAACACACGTACAGAGCACTGGAATACTAGAATTCCTATTTCATCGGCCCTCATCATAAAATCAATTTTTAAAATATTATCAGAATTCATTAATAAAATAAAGATGACAAGTTAATTTCAGTACACAGTGAATTGCTTCTAGTCAAGATTCCAGGTGAAGTAACTCTGGCAGTTTCATCCGTATCCCCCTCAATATTAACACTAGCAGGTCTTACATCCTTTTCTCATTTCAATCCCTGCCTCCTGCTTCTCCTCCCTGAAAGCTCATTCACCTGGAAACCAGCTAGTAGAAGTTCACATATAAAATGTAAAGCAGTCCACACAGGACACTGAGAGAAACTTACTCCAGCAATCTGGTGTGATTGAGCTGATGGGATGGGGGCATACGGCAGCAACTGAAGGTAATCACCTTCCTTCCAGAATTGTCATCACCTAGTGAACAAAACAGTTAGTAAAGACAATGCTCATTTACGTATGCAGTGGGACCTCAGTGATCTGAAGGAATGGCTTGTATTTTCTGATATTTGGGGCTACTTCTATCTCCCATCATTACTCAAACCATACTGTGAACCTTTACTGTCAAATCACATGTTGCCTACAGAAAGCATTTTGGTCACCGCTGCAGTGAAATAAAGCAGCTGCTGAGCAAATGAGGAAGCTAAGCAGAGAAAGTCACATTCAAAGGTGGTCAGTAGCACTGAGCTCCTGATAGCAAACATTTCAGTCCTGCAGCATTCAGTCATGGCAGAAAACAGACCTGCTTTCCCTAGTTGTCTTGGAAGTGATATGTTTTCAAACTCTTTATGGCTTATTTCTGGAATTTATAAGAATGCTGCTCTGCCTACAAGCACTTTGGGCATCCGCTTCATCACACGCCTAAGTCAGATTTTTTAATCAACTTAAGTTTTCTTAGATACTCTTTTCCAAAAGCTCTGCTACATTCAGATCATATTCAAAATATAAGCAGCAACGTATACAGCTATGCTTTTCATAACCTGAAGACCTGTGTGTCCATCCCTCGGTCCCTCTGGCAAAGCATATATTGCTGCACTCAAGTTCATTTGCACTTTGACTCATGACGGCTTCACCCACACTGCCTGTACAGACAAGGTTTGTGTTCATGTCGTACCCACTCCATACCCAAGTTCCAGTATCTGGAAAGCCAGATGCAGAGTTTAAGTCATGCTCATACTGAAGATAACTTGGCACTGAAGAGTGTGAGGTAAGATTTTAACATGTATCTACATGAAAGATACTATTCCTTTTAAAACAATACATAAACACCCCAGAAAATGTTTAGACTGAATTTGTATTTTAGACATTCTTGATCTAATTTCAATGTTCAAACTACATGATATTTAATTCTAGCTTTCATTTCCACTAAAACATCAATGTTGGGCTTTGATATCAGTGGGAGAACAACAGAATTAAGAATTGGTGGTTTTTTTAGACGTTCTTCATAATTCTGTTTTTCCTCCCCATCCCTAATTAAGTAATCAACTGTAACAAATAAGCAAAGAAAAGAAGTAAAATGGGGGACATTAAATCTATAATGGAGTAGCTTAATAAATAAATAAAATCATATAAGCATTTCTATGAAAACTGGGCAGAACAGCTTCAGACCACTTCTTAAACTGTTCTAATTTGTATTACTGATGTTGGTTCACATTACTTGATCTGAACAAACAACATTTCCCAGATTTGCAAACACACATTTTCCATGAAAACCCAACACTCAGTAATACAATTTCCTCCATTCAACTGAGGAAGAGGTGGCTGTCCTCACCTGACAGATTCCACGCTAAGAAAAGAAGTCCTGTATTTGCTTTGTCCAGTTCCTACCAAATTGTGTTCAACAGTAATTACAGAAGTCACGATGGGACAGTATCTTTTTAAACCCACTCCAGTTTAGGTCTGGAAGGAATAAAAGGAGGGAAGAGGAGAGATTAACACTTAATCACTGTTCATGTATGAGCATGGACTGGGAGACATCTTGTGCATTACCAATTCCAAGCCCGTGTTGTGACCAGGAACTGCAGCACATAAACCTTCTATTGATCTGTTGAGCTCTAACTTACAAAATAGTTAGGTTCTTCTGTTTCTTGCTCCTCCTGCTCACTGTTTTGACAGCTAGCAACCTGTTTTCTCAATACTAGAAGTCATAGCGAGTTTGTACCAATTTGTTTGCGTGACAATGACAGTGCAGCTGAAGCAGCACTTCTCCTTCTGTACTGTTTACCATCCCAAAGGACTCTCTACACAATAATCATATCCCCTCCCAGCCTCTCTTTTACTGCTTATAAACAAGTTAGATCTTCTGCCTCTTAAAAGTCTCCTTTCCCCAACCTAACTATTTTCTATGCTGCTCCAATCTGAATGCATCTTTCCTAAACATGGGGGACAAGAGTTAGATAATAAATTGCAGATGAACATCACATACAGGACTTAAAAGATTTCTGAATAATATAAATGTCATTGCCTTTACTGAAACCCAAGATGAAATATTAATTTAGTTTGACAGCTATAGCTGGATTATCTCTGATGTCCACCTCAGTCTTACTTCACAGCAGATCACTTCTCCCCTTCTCTTATTATTTATACAACCCAAAGGCCCTTTCGCTATTTGCTTTAACATCCTTTAAAGATCTAACTCAACTTGACTTTTGGCAATTATCACTTTAGTCCTGAAGTTTTGACTTCCAAAACACAGCCTTCTCTGCTGGCTGATTCTTTCTTCCTGCTCCGTTTTGGTTGACTGATTATTTTTATTATATTTCTCAAAGGTGTTTTTTCATCCCACAAGGTCTGGTGCTTCTTCCCACATTAAAAATAAATTCTGACTCCTGTATTAAATAAGGTGCTTAAGCACCACTAAAGGAAGAATATGCACAACACCACCATTATATGTACTCAGGTATGCCTGCATATTGTTCTTAAAAAGACCATAATTTTATTTCCTGAAGTTATTTTTAAGTGTCTTATTTGATATTCTCAAAAGTACTCATAAAGGCATTATAACGTGACATGCATTAATATGAATGATGTACTAAAATTAAATTAAAACAATAAAAGATTGTTCTCTAAATCATGACTTGTTTGTGAAAAAATTGCTGTTACAATGCACAGTAGAATATTTTATTTGTTAGAGACAATCATTTTTATGAGCAAAATAAATCTAAGAAAGGTTTCCAGTTAAATTACTAAATGAGTCACTAATGTTACTGTTGGCCACATTTGACTGCTTGAATTAAAAGTCTTTTTCTGACTTTTAATAAAATAAGAATTTTATTCTTATTTTTCTTTTTTAAGAAAAAAATAACCAGCTTTAGAAAAGACTGCAGATACACTTGGAACATAAACAAACATAACTGCCTGGTTTCAATAATAGGAAAACTGAGGCAGAGAAACTTTCTCAAAATTACCAGCAAAACAGAGCACCTCGTTCTCCCACCCTGCAGTGCCACACAGGCAACAACAACAAACCAGAAAAGGTGACCAAGAACCTCAACTCTATTAAAAACTAAACAAAGCAGTGCCAGCTTCCCCTTAGTGATGACAGTTAATGAAAGGAAAGAGTCTGTTCTTTCCTCATAGGCATCAATGTTTTGAAAAACATCAAATTTTAACATCACACATAAAGCACTGATGAAAACAAGGCTTCCCTTGTCTTCCACCAGAAGGGCTCTGACTGAACACCCTGGGAAATTCCCATTGTATCTGCTACAGTGTTGGCTTCCCAGTCCAACATTGTTTCAATCCCCTGGCCTTGAGGATAGAATTTTTACCCAAACAGGTGAAAGAGGACTTCAAAGGGTAAAGTGGGGAGTGGCAGTTATCTGCAAATTCAGGAAAGACCGTGATTTCAAGTATGCAGATTTTAAATCAGAACAGAGAATAGTTTTATCCCACAAAACCTGTATTTCCCTACTACTTGGACTTAAACAAGTTAGAGAACTGAAAGCTACCTCATTCTTTACAGGGGACAAAGCAAAAAAGAAGTGCAGTATCACCTTCGCTCCTTGATGTTTCACTTTCAGGTCAAAAATGTAGTGCTGTATTAACCTACTTTAATTCATAGCCTAGTGTCACTGAACTCTTTCAGATGAAAGCTGAGAACCTGTTCTACCCTCTCTGGAAAATGTGCTCCTCCCCTTAACTTTCTGCACCGGATCTGAGCTCCAGAAATTCAGGAGGCACTCCCAAAGACCGAGTGCCTTAACTGCTTGGGCACTCACACTCCTCTAGCCACCTACCTGTGTCTTTTTAAGAGTCACTGGCTCAGATTCTGCCCTTGTGCACAGAAAAAGTGTGGCAGACTTCTCTCGCCCATAGGTAGGAGGCTCCTGCCTTTGGATCAGGCACTTGCTCCCTGCACACATTCCCAGGCAGCCTCGGGGCTATCAGCTATGCTGGCCACTGAGCCACTCCTAGGAGCACAGCACGGCGATGCCAGCCTCCTCCTCTGTGCTCGGTGAGTAAAGAGGGGGGTGTGTAGAGCATGCTGTCCAGAATGAGATTTATGCACATTAAAATACAAGCTATCTGCTAGGGGGTTATTTGTCTGGATTTCACTGAAACGGACATGAATCATACATTGCTTTTGATATCAAACGTTGCAGTAGGGAAAAAAAAAAAAGCTGCAGTAAGACACAGGGAAGGGCAAGTGGGAAAAGTGGTTGTTCTACTTTTTAATTAGGAATTTGGATGGCACAGCACTTTCTAACTGGTTCTTGGCAAATGAAAAGGATTTTTCTAATCATACATTTAATTTCAATTTGCATATGAGATCTTTTGAATGCTGTAATTTTGGCATGACTTTTTAAAAGCTTTTGTTCTGATGATACTAAACATTACTATTCTGTAAGCAAAAAGTGAAATATCATTTTACTTCACTGAAGCTTGTCATTATTACATAACAGCAAAACAAGATCCTGAAGTCAACAGAAGTTTCGCCATTGGTTTCAATGAAGCAGGGTCAAAATCCAGGGGTATTGCCACAACAGTGAAAACACTTGCTCACATATGATGAGCCTAAACCTCAATTACACTATGTTAAATGGCGAGACAAATTGTGCTTTCAAGCCTCCTTCTACTCTCTATAACTCAGGGAAATACAGGGTCACAAAAAAGCCATTTTGAAACGTCTGTGTTTTGCCTAGGCTGAGTAATGGACAGTAAATACACCCACAACTAATCTACTATGGGTCTCTGCCCATCCGTAACGGCAAACCTTTTAGTCAGCTGAGAAACACACAGCCAAGATAACACAGCCGAGTCTCAACATTAGCAGGAGAAGCTTATACCTTTACCTGTAGAGATTTGAGCCTTCTTTCTCCTGGCATTGATCACCTTGGCTGATCACATGAAAATACATTACAATGGATATTAGCCAGCTGAAAGATGAAGTATTAAAATATCCACTGCAATGCCTATCCTTTGGGACAGAGACCGGATGCAGCAAGGAAATACAGAGAATGACACCAACCCTAATTCCAAGAGTCAACTTGTTTCAGTTTCACAAAGTTCCCTTTTTGTGTTCATTCCTCTGGATTCCACTGGCATCCACTTGTTTATTTAGAAACCAACTTTCTGTGAGAAGATTGTGCCTGTACTGTACCTGGCTAATTCTGGAAAATGCTAAAATTGCAATTAAAATCAAGTACATGCTCAGGTGTATTTCTAAATAGGAATGACTATAAGTGAATGTTTAGGAGATTTCCTACGTCTGGAACCTTGTTCAGTCCTTCAGAAAGCAAAGATTCCCCATTAAAGATTCCTCCATGAGCAATTTTTCTTTTAAATTTTGTCTAAGAAAAATACTTCACCATAGCACAGTTTCTTCAGATCAGCTGAAAGCAGAGAGAGAGCTTGCTTGTTGATGTAATTAATTATTTACATTTCACCTGTACTCCTCTTAAAGTATGTAAAATAAGTTAAAATAAGGGTAAGTTAAAGCCATTCCTGAAGCTAACCTCTCTAATGTCAGTACAGTTATATCTGTCTGACTCTGGACTAGAGCAATGCTCCAGTCTTAAAAGGGGAATGGAAAATCAAAACTGCTTTCAGTGATGCAAAACTAAGCAATAATTCACAGAAAGCCTAAAAGAAAATTTAAGGAAAGCAAAGAAACAGCAGAATAGTCAAAGAGGGAATATAATTTGCATTTACTTGGTAAAGAAGAAATAGCGCTAGGCTTTTCTTTTTGATAAGGTATATTCGGGTGTAGAATGACTCGATGTATACTGTCAGGTTACCCAAACCTAAAACTGAATTCACCTCACATTTGAATTTGGTACTTTGAGCCATTATTTATTTTAGCAAGCCTGTTGCTCTATTAAATTATGTTTAAAGCAGACCAGTTATAGTTTCTCAGATTCAACAAGAAAGCATGTCCATATATTTTGATATAATTCAGTTTTGTCTTTAAAAAAAGACACTATTGCTTACAATCTGATGTTTGAAGTGAAGAACGGGGTAAATAAGGATGTATTTTCTTTCACATTCTGAGAAGAAAGCAGTTGGAGAAAGAAGCAAGAGGAGAACTGGTGAAGAATGTGGAAAATCCAAGTTCAATTCCTGCCTGAAGGTTTTGAACCCATGTTTCTATCACTCTAGCAACTCCCCTCTTCACTAGAGCAGCAAATACCTTTCATTGATATCAACCTTTACTTTGGAGCTCCTCTCATAGCAGTTGAGAGAAAAACATGACAATACCCCAACGGTTAGGATAGGCTTTGTAAAGTGCAATGATTTAAATCACTTTGTGCTGCAAACAGGTTATGAACCAGAGCCCAAGTCTTAGGTCTCTTCAGTTGATTCTTTGTTTTTCCCAAAAGGGTACACATGAAATAATGTCAGAGATACTGATTTCAGGAATACCATTTGGAAATAAAAGAATAAAGAAAGTAAATCCTCTTTTAAGAAAAAAACAAAAAACAAACATTCAAACACAGTTCTTTCCTGTGGCACTGCAATTTACAGACCACAGATCTGCTCCTGAAGGTATTGCAAGTAGTAAAGTTGTTTGTCACTGAGATGGACAAAATTATTCAGACTTGTGTCTTGGGCTTATTAGGTACTTCACTACAGTTTCTCAGTTTTTCCTTGCACGTTACAAAAACTAAATTATAAGTTTACCTTTCAAAGTCTGATCTACGTAATACTATTCTAATCAGTTTCTAATGCACTGGCTGAAAATCAGAAAGGGGTATGAAATCAACTGGATCTTGAAGAAAAATATGCACAGTCTCTACAAAGGCTCAGGTTGGACACCTGAAATCTTTAAATACAACTAGAAAAGTAATAAAAGAAGGGAAATACAGATTTAAAACAATGATGGGCTTTTGATTCCATTAAAATGTTTTGTCTAAGGTATGAAAGGATGTCACTGGCAGTTAATGAAAACACAAGCATCAGAGACAGATTTGTCCTAAATAAGCAGATATTCAAAAAAAGGTACTGCAAAAAGTTGTCAGCCATCACATTACAGAAGTAAACTATAGAATATAAGGAAGCTTGATGCATCACATATGCTTACGTGTCTCTCCCTCAAATAATCTTGAGTTTCTTTTTAGGCAACAGACTGAAATTTCTCCTTCAAAAGAGAAATAAGAAGAACCAGCATTGCAGCTCTGTTCTATCTACATATGCTTAGTCGACTGCACATTGGTATTTGTGACATAAATCAGCCTGTAATTAATAAACAATTATTAAAGCTTACATCTTCTTAAAATGTCCCCTATTTTTATTTAATTAATTGTATTTTCACACTGTATGAATACAACTCAAAAAATCTCCTTTGCATACAGTCAAAGCTATTGTTATGGAAATTTCATACAAGTCATTTTAATTTGTGAGATGCAAAAAGGAATTTTAGATTTTTCTAAAATTAACTGTCAGAAAGTAGATCACTGTAAGAGATGGATAAATTACTGCAAATATTTTCACCTAAATTCCTTCTTTTTCTTCAGTCATTTCAAACAATACATCTCATTGTCTTTCAATCACAGAATTAAAAACTGAACAGCTTTCAGAATTGCTTTAAAATAACTATTCCAAACAATGAAATTATACTTTGTCTTATTCAAAGATATTACTAAAACCATTATAAACTAGGTACAAATCATTTAAAATTTATTTGTTTCAAAAGTGACTAGCCTTTCCCAAGATGGAAAGCGATCTGAAGAGCTCATTCTTTCCTCATTTGAATCTAAATCCAGAAAATTTTTTGCCTCAGTCTTCACTGGCAGC
>JMFS01079847.1:0-12206 GCA_000699545.1 Podiceps cristatus
CAGAAATAAGGGAACATGACAGAACATGAACTGAACAAAGAACCGGAGCGAGGGGACAATGGCTGACCCTCACTTACACTGGGCATGACGTCTGTGGTATGGAAAACTCTCTTTGGCCAGTTTAGATCAACTATTCTGGCTGTGCCCCTCCCAGGTTTTTGCACCTGCACATCAGCAAAGCTTGGGAAACTGCAGAATGTCCTTGATCGTTCAGCAGCAACCAACAGCATCAGCACACTGTCACCACGTTTCACATACGAAATCCAAAACACAGGACCTGCTGAAGACAAAACTAGCTCCGTCCTGGCTGAAACCAGGACAGGGACATAACAAGATACAGAAAGAAAGAGAGAAAAGACAATATTTGATGCACATGTTGAGGAAGATATTTTTTTTTTTTTTAACATAACATCTTTCATGCTTCAGAAAGCTCTGGAGATTCAAAAACAAGGTGATGGGAAGAAGATGGTCTTGGGCTGAATTAGAGAGAGTGAAGGTGTTCATTCAGGAGCTGGAGAGAGTAGGGCAGCACAATATTGACCATGTTTGGTAGTGAGTTACACCAAATACCTGCCGGTCAGCAATACAGGAGGACAGACCCAAAGGGCAGCTGGTCTGAACCATAAGGTGAGATTTAACACTAATTGATTGGAACTCCTACAATGGAAAAAAAAAAAAATAAAAGGTGTAGATCTACCCAGCGAGTCTTAGGAGTTTGGTGATACTGGTAGGGGAAAATTCAGAAAGGACAAGCCTTATTCTTGGGTATCCCTAAGCATCATCCTACACTGCCAGAGCTAATAGGTCCTTTTATTCACTTTCAGTGATTCCAAGATCAGCCTCACTTGCACAAGAAAATATATGACCTGTGCATGTGACAGCATTGGCAGTTGAGTCAGGGCTACATTGCACACACATTTCTAAAAGTAAAACTAATGTGCACAATCTAGAAGAGTCCAACTTAAAAAAAGCTCTCAAAGTCCTTGAGTAATTGAATTCAATTTCAGAGCATGATTACTACTAAATTACTTTTATCCTCTAGGTACTTTTCACCCTAATAAATAGTACTGCTGAAAATCAGCATGAACTTGTGGTAATAGTTTCACAGACCTAACTCTAGCATTTTGAAAGGTGTGAGAGTTCTGGTATGCACCTGTGTTCAACTCTCCAGTCTTTGGACAGGTCTTCGAAGATCACCTAATCTTTTGTTATTTTTTCAGATCAGCTGATCCAAAATGAAGGATCCAATAATCCAAATGCTTAGGATACTCCTAAGCAACTGAAGATTCAGATATATAGTGTGTTAAGGAGCCTTAACAGGGTAGTACAGCCAGGATTCATCTGAGTAATATTGGCTTCTATGTTCCCCTTGTCTCCATTTGAATTGCATCATAGACACCCACTGGAGTAAGCAGACTGGACTAGGTGGATTTATTATGCAGTTTTTCTCTTTTTACGTTGTTGTTTAAATAGGCAGGATGACTCACTCCCTACAAGTCCCTATCTTCATTGACTATCAAGAGAGATTGAGATGCGAGGATGTTCTATGGGCTTACCAAGTTCAATGATTTTACCAAACAATAGTAAATTTGGCTATTAATAACTGTCTATGGGCAAGCTACTAGCTCTTACAAGTTGGAAAGTAATGTGACAAGCTTTTTTATCTGGTGCTTTAAGTTTGTCTGTATTGTCTTTCACTGAATTTTGACCTACTACCTCCTCTTTGGGTCATTACCTCTTATTGTAGTAACCTGGAGAGGTACTACAGTTCAGCAGATCAGGAGTGACTTGTTCCATCTCTGTTGTTTGGTTATTGCCTGAGCCAGACAGTGATTCTGAGAAGTCCAATCTTCATCTGCAACAGCCATTATAACATGTGTAATTTTTTTCCATATCTATGGACAGAAATGCTTTACCCTGCATTCAGACAATTAGGCAAAGTCTGCAAGGAACACAGGTTTATAAACAGGTTTACAGTTGTTATCCTTTTCTTCCACCTCATGGTTGCAAATTTATTATCAATTATACAATTTAACATAAAAGACCCATTTAAAAATCCACTTCTAGCACAAGTTTTCATTGCTTGCACTGCCATGTAGAGCCCTAAAGGGTGGCTTGTCCAGAGACAAATGCACATATTTGAAAAAAAAGCATCATTCCTGACCTTGCAGGATGTGGAGGAGGCACAGGATTGTGAGCTTGAAAATCTACTCGAATAATGAGATGAGAATTCATTTTCCAATTAGAATATGCCTTCAGCTTGTTCTTCCACACTATAGATCAGCAGAAGGATGTTAGGGAGAGATTTTGTGGCATTGGTAAACCAAAAATCAATCAGCAGCAACGGACAGGTGGCATAACACGCTTTGTAACCTGTGCGTGGTCTAAGCCAGGCTACTAAATCCGAAGATAACAAGTAAACGCAGTTTCAGCACTGGCTGAAGCGAGTTCTTCACACAGATACATTTGCAGTCTGCAGCACTGACCCATGAAGAGCAAAATAAGACAGTATGTGCAACGCATTCTTCACACAGTGCTCTCTTTTCATTGTGTTTGCGTGGGACTGGTATCTGTCACGTACCATATTGGTTCACACCTGAAATTAGGCACCATGGTCACTCAGTCACCCAGTCCACATGGGGAAAATGTGCAGCTACTTCTTGCTTTCTGCATTCTCAAGCACTGGAGTGGGGGCAACCATGCAACAGCTCAGGAAGATATCCTGTTCACACAGCTATGTTCAACCAGTTGGGAGTAAACAATAAAGTGATGCTTTATTAATATTAAAAAAAAAATCAGCCAGAGTTGAGAATTACAAACAGGAGGCATGACATTGCCTCTGAAACAGGAGACTTTTGATTTGAGGAGAGTCTTTCTGTGGCCAAGCACTTGTTTGCATGCTGGATGGCCCCACTGCCCTTACACCGTGGCTGTACCAGAGGTGGGAATGAGACAGGAGGGTCAGGAATGGCCCATTATCTTCTCCATCTGCACCAGTATGGCGAGGGTCATGTTAGAAAATATACAGGTTCACTTTTCATTTGTGTTGGGATTTAACACTAATTTGTGTTCCCAAAACCATTTTGACTCATCTCTTATACACAACCCATGTTGAGGACAGGGATTATTTTCATAAAATAGGGGAAAATATAAAAACAACCTGCTTTTAAACAGGGCTAGAAAGTGGTAAGGGATGAGTTCTTTGTATTGTTCCAAGATTGCTGTCTCACAGGTCGGTGTCGGGGTTGTAGGTTCCCTGTCAGAAAGAGCATGTGTGGAGTCAGCAGCAAAACTGGAAAGCTTTCATGAAACTAGAGGTGCAAACATCTGCTTAATGGTTCACAAGCAACCTAGAAGTGAGCGTCAGTCATTTAAAATTCCTGTAGCTGCCAATTCTTGTGGCTTTGCAATGTATTTTTCTGAAAGTCCCTGGTGCTGACTCATATTTGGCAATGAAAACATCTCAGTTTTTCTTTAAACTGTTTCCATTCTAACCCTTAGTGTGCAGCTGAGACTCTTCTGCCTCTCTGGAAAACTTAACAAAACCAGATGTGTTTCTGGAAGGTTCGTTTTACTCAAACGCATGCTGTTAGGCATTGTCCAACAGTCCCAAGGTGGAAGTCTAAGCTCCCTCCATTCAGAATGCCACAACAAATTATTTAATAGACTTTGCTGGGTTTAATATTTATGCATTTTAATAATAATAATAATAATAAAAACAGATGGCAAATGAAAATAATTCCATTGGCTTTTGCTGTTGTTTTTTAAATAATCTGGTGGGGTTTTATCACTTTCCTTGTTATAGAATGTTTGGCAAAATTAATACTGACTTTGCTCTTCAGCCTGAAAATATTTTTCCATTTATTTTCTATCTAACACCTATAATACAAGGAGATCTGATAAAACAGTCAGTGGAATAGATCCAGGGATGGGTATGAGCATAGCATCATCAAAGGCAGAGGCCTTTGATTGTATCTTTTGATGAGAGCCAGGCCTCCAAAGTTCATTTAGCCTCCCAACATCTGCCATTAGGTTTAGTGTTACTATTTTGGGTTTGAAGATGGGACAAGAAGGTATTAAGAAGTTACACAACATCACTAAGGTCATTCAGCCTTTCATACAGCTGGGAATTGACATGGTTTTAGAAATAAAGACATTTGTAGCCATTTCATGGCCCATATTAGCAATCTTCGCACTAGCAAGCAATTTGGCAAATCAGATTATTTGGTGATGAGGTCTTTTCCTCTATGCTGTATGTGGCTGGGGGGAGTGTAATTTTGATGAGTTCCCATCTGGTCCCCTGGGCCACACGACTCTATCAGTTGTGTTGCCCCAAGCTGCCCAAGGAAAGCCCTTCCACAAACATTTGCCCCTCCGCAGGCTGCCCCAAGGAGGGCTGCACTGAGAGCGCCTGTGCCATGCCAGTGCCGGGAGCAAATCACCTCCCTGCTGTCACCGCCCATGAGGGCTTTGCACATGGAAGCAACCTCTGTAATTGCTGGTGCTCCTGCCTTATTTCACTAGGAAGTTACCATTTATACAAAAATATCCCATACAGCCTTTGCACAAACATCTGGTTTCATCGCTTCGGAGGGGGGTTAGATTTCACTGTGGAAACAAGCCAGGCGGTAAGCTGACACAAAGCTCTTCCTTTGCCAAAAATTTAGTTTAAAAAACAGAGCAACTGTCTCCCCAGGCCCTGGTGCGTCTCCACTATCTCCCTGTTTACAAGTCCTCCTCGAGAGGCATGCAGCAGGACGCAGGTTCACGGGCAGGACTGCACAGCAGCTCCGGAGCTCGGTCTCACCCAAGGGCCTGTCTGCAGGAGCGGCCCAGAGCGGCCCGCGGCTGGGAACGCAAGCCCGCTCGTGGGGAGAGCGTTCTGCATCACCAGCAGAACCGTGCTCTGCAGTTCCGGTATTTTCTAGGCAGCAAGGCAAATTCTCCGTGGAATAAGAAATAAGAACTGATAAGCACTGGATATGCTCTGCGTAAAGAGCTCTCAGCTGAACCATTTCTATATTAATTCTTCTGCAGCATCTTTCTGCATGCTAACTCCAAAAGTTCAAAAAATAGGAACCAGATACGGAAACTGTATCTTTAAAGCTATCAGATCCAGAAAAAAAAAAATCCTTTTAATTTGCTTTCTGTCTGGTATTTGAGTTATGAAATTTATTTTTCAATTTTTTCTGCCAGCACAAGGAATGAGGAGCTCAGACTGTGTCAAATATGACCATTCAAGTTGGGAACTAGGGATATGTGAAAATAGCTGCCAGAAGATGGGAGGTAGAAAAAGTTGACCTTTTCAGTGTCTTTCTGAATCATAACTGAAACCAAACAGAAAATTTTGCGGTATTGTAGATACACAGTTCCCCTTTGACTTCTTCTAATGTCTTCAGCTTCTTCTGTCTGTTCAGGACTCAAATCAACAGGGTGAGAGTGTTGTTTTGGGCTATTAAATACCATTTATCAGAGATAAAAATACTCAGAGTGGAAACAAAAGGTAAAGAATTTAAATATGACAATATTGGGTCCCCTTCTTCTTGCATTTTACCCATATTGCATAAATCTTGACAACATCCAGTCGTAGACTATCAGCAAATGAAAGGTTTTATAGCAACCCACAACCCACCAAGGACAATGACTCAAGTTTTATACTCCTAGAAAATGATGATTTACATTTCCCAAGAAATGTGAAACAAGTCCTAAATTATCAGATCTTTAAACTTTAGCACTATGTTTTATGGCTGCTATGAAATGGCATATGCAATGATGGTTTTAATGATGTTATTGCTTTATTCAAACAAAATGTATTGGGTTCTGTTCAGCAGTAACTTATGAAATTAATCCACTATGATGGGTACACTAAGTTCCCAGCTCTCCTGCGCTAGCAAGAGTGAGAGACTTAACAGGCGTTAAGGTTCCCCAAAACCTTCACTGAGAGAGATAAAACTGTCCTTCATAGTTAATCTATGTGGTGTTTCTAAAAACTGCATTTCAGAATCATATACATAGAAATGTTTCTTAGAGGTCAAAAGTATGCCTGTGCTTCAGATCAGAGGTGTAGGGTTGGAGAAGGTGGTTTCATTGGAAGAGGTGCTAAGTATGGCTTTACCCAAATGAGTTACATACACTGGGTGCAGGTTTTTAATACTGGATGGGGTTGCATCCTTTTTGCTGTTTTTTACAGTCACTTTTTGGCATGGAAGTGGGTAATTCCATTTCATATAGTTTTACTATGGCTATTCATAAACCTTTACTTGAGTTAGTCAACAACCATTAAATATTTCTTTACAGTTTGCCTGGCAAGTTACAGCACTGGTGCAGTAACCATGGGAGTGGACATTCAATAACATCTCAGAATCCTTTAACCACGAGAAAATGAGTTTCCTCAGCTCCTTCTTAGAAGTGTTGAATATCCAGGAGAGGATATATTTATTCAGACAATGAATTATAATACTATGCCAACAGGTTGAAAAAAGGCCATTTCTTCTACATGAAGCTGAAATGGTAGAACGACAGGGTCACACTGCATGTTTCCTTCTGTTTGGTCCAGTTTTGTTATTTGTAGGGATGAGAAAATAATGAAGTTGTCAAGAGCTGGAGCAATCCTGCTGATCGGACATGAAATGTCTGAGACTGAAATGTCTGAGACTGAAAACTCTGACTAGTATTAATATAAAAGCCATTCACAGCTTCCTTTCAAACATAAGTTCCAGCTGAGGACATGCCTCTCCTCTTATTTTCTTTTAGCTGTCTGTCTAGTGAGGGATTCAATTATCAAGTTGGTTGTTTCTTTAGTAATTAATAGTTTGAAGTTCTTTATATATCCCAGCAGACATCATGACTCAGAAAACAACACACTTTTTTGAATGGATCATTTAGACAAAGCAGTTCCATCAATCATTCAATGAGCCCTTGAAACATATCTTGATTTTCCTAACTTTTCTTCTTATTTGGACTTCTGAGCATGATTACATGATGAGAAGGGAGGATGAGTGAGCAGCTGAGGGGCAACACAGAGGCTAGATGGGCCAGGTTTGATTCATCCCTCCAGTGGTGGAATCACTCTGCTTAGCTTAGACAGAGGACTTCACAACCCAAAAAGGCATTAAAAGATGCGTATGTGTCTTTGTGCAGATGAGGAAACAGACACAGAAAGGACAGGATACAATTGGATGTGGTTTGTAATCAAATTCAACTGAAACTATAGATTCTTACTGCTGAAAAAAGTCAGGATGCACTTTTTCAAGGATCTGAGGCATGCAGCTTTCAGTCATGGCTAGAAAGCCCCCAAGAACGATGAAAGTCGTCCAAGGCTGAGCTGCCACCCTGGGCTTTCACATCCAGCAGTACTACCAAAAGGTGCAGAAAAGGGCATGCAAAACACCTCGATGGAGTTCCATCAGTCACCTACCAGGCAGACAAACAAGAGTGTTAGTCATGGGCAGTGTGCCCTGACATCCCGCGTGGCCTGGGGCTGGTTCTTAGCCACTGGCAACTCGGTGCATTGGAAGTACCATTTCTATCTCCAGTTTCTGCCCAGTTGTTTTGGCTAAGCCAATTGTGAATTTAACTGAAGAATTTTCTCAGCATTATTCAACTTCTGAACTATTTTGCCTTAGTTTCATTATGAGTAATGATGTATGTTTGCAAGATGGTTATTCTGGTGAAACAGTTCAAATCAGGTTAGTATCTGAGTTAGGATCCAACAGAATCAAACTGCATCACATTGGCCATAGGCTCCAAAATATGAAAAAGGACCTGCTGAAACAGTAGCTTGATTGTGTGGCTAGGTCCTTCACCTGCCTATGCTGTAGCTACCCACCTGCAAAATGGCAAAGATAATAGTTCTTTCCCTGGTAGGGACTTGTAAAAAGAAATTCATAAGAACCTTGAGAAGTACCTGATGCTTTGAAGGAGTTATTACAGGATTCAGTCAGGATATGTGTGAAGCTTAGTATTGGTCTCTCTCTGTGAAAGAGCTGGAAAAACTAAGTAGTCATTGCTGACTCCCTGAGACTGAAGTGAATTGTCATGACCTGAAGATCTGAACATCTCTGTCCCCATGAAATTTGTTCAGGCCACAAAATTCATAAATATTTTAACATCTTTTTCTTTGCTTTCTGCTGCTTGAGTCTGTACATTTTGTTCTGTCTGTGTTTTCAATTTATCATGCAATCATAGAAGAGACTTTTAAAAACAGAAAGGAAGGTGAAATTACTATAAATATACAAGAAATAAAATTTCCTAAATAACACCACCTGGAAATCAGGACCAACACCATGAGAATTAACAGATTCTTGACATCTCAAACCATGAGATTTACCATTTCCAGACAAGAGGGTGGTAGCCAAAGAGAAATAAATAGTCATCCACTATCACATGTCACTGCAGCCCTCAGCTGAGAAGAGAACTCACAAGACAGGAAAAATATCTAGCTTTTGTCCTACACTGTCACTGTGGCATTTGGAGCCAGTCAAAGTTGGGAAATACTGTTTCCTACATATATCTTGAATTTCTAGTATGTTCTTGGAACATGAGGAGTGAAACAACTGTGAACAACACCAGTATATCTTTGCATCAACAAAAGATCAGATTTCAGAATTTCTACATTGCTCTGTTTTCCTTCTCCTTTTCAGGTGTGCCAAAAGAAGGAAGCTTTTATGTGCTGCATTGCTTTGAAAGAAGGGAGAAAGAAGGCTGAATCTAATCCTCAATCAAGTGTAAACCAGTGAATACTCTATATAACCCTTAAGATTTCTGCTGTTGGATCAGGAGGAGAGGACATCTACCATGGAAACAGGTCCCTGCAGGAATAAAATTTCAAGCCTTTGCAGCAGCCATGAAAGCCAAATTCAGTTTCCACCCATGAGAGCCAAACCCATTTTCCAGTTACCACAAGCACCTCTATGGGTGCTTCACTGTATCACTATATGTTTAGGCCATTTCTTATATTTAGGTGCACTAAATGCATTTCGTGCCTCCATCCTATCTGCATACTAATGGAAAGAGACCATCTCCCACCCTCCCCTTCCAAAGAAAATGAAGTCAAGGTGCTCATTTGTCCCTAACTGTATAATGGTGAGCCTTCACCTGCACTGCAGTTCACATCAAGAATGCACTTCAGAAACAAATCTCTTGATCATCTTGACTTACTGTGCTTCAGTCTGTGTCCCAGTGCACTGCTAGACAGGATCTGGACTTCTTTCAGCTGAAAGAAAAGCTGAGTTGTGCTCCAGGAGCACCTCAAGCAACCCCACTGATGATGGGTGTTCAGTCCTCAGAGCTAGAGTGGAGCTAGTCCAAAGTGACCACTCTGAAATAATTATAATGTGTCTTAGTTAACACTTCAGTGATCTCTTAGACAGAAGCTTCACTCAGATATCCATGTCTAATACCTACTGATAGCCCATTACTGTATGAATTTATTTATTCTCTTTTGGAGGGAGCCCAACTGTGAAGCTGCACTTCCTAATAATCACTGTGTGCTTTTCTTTGTTCAAAACCTGCTACTTAGTAATCTGGGTTCTACCTGTGGCACATCTAATGAAAAGCAATGAATACCTTTCCACCTTCTCCTCAATGGTCATAATTTTACAGGCTTCTGTCACATCCCCTCTGTTGTTTTCATTCCAGGCTGCAGTCCCTTTATGAGGTCTTTCCTCATACTAAAGCAATGAGATCATCCTTGATGACCTTCTCAGTTTGGTTTCAAGTTGTACTGTACCCTTTTGGAGACAGACTGACCTGACCTAAATGCACCATTCTACATACTGATGTATTAAAGATAAGTATGATTAACCAGTCAGTCCTTTTGGGGAAAAACCTCACTCAGCATTTATTTGCTGCATTGATAACTCTGGTGGCACCATGGCACTTTGAAATTGGATTTCAAGAGATTATTGGGAAAAAAAGCACTCAAAATCTGCAATGGGAAAGAGACAAAGCACAAAAGGGTCATCTGTATCATTTGATGTTAGATTAAATGAGCTAGGGAAAGCCACAAAAGAGTTGGAAGACGAAGTGTTGAATTTGCACTCTTTGAGGAATCATCTCAATTTAAGTGACAACTGAATGCCAATTACAAGTGATTGAATTCATTTATCTATTAGAAAAAAACCCTCGATAACAAACTTTCTATGTCACATAAATAATTTCTAATTAGGACAAGTATCAACTCTGAAACACAGAATTCTGTGTTGGAGAAAGACAAGCAGTAAAACTGCCATTCAGCCTTACTGAAATGCTTTACATCAAGATGTTACATCAGCAAAAATACTATAGAATTGACCAGAACAAAGAAATAATCCTTTCTGAAATAGTGTTTTCTCATAAGGTGCATGATTCCGCCCCTTTATAGTAAACACAATCTTTGTCATTACATTCAAGGAAATAACAGTTTCTCAGCAATATTTTCAAACCCTAATTTCTTATGGAATAGAAGTTTATAATTCAGCCATAAGAAATGGTCAAAATGTATTTCTGTGCTTTGTCCTGTTCTGTCACAAGTAACTCACCCTTCTTGCTTTGCGTTGGAGACAAGTATTTTCAAGAATTATCAGGAGCACCCTGAAGCTGCTTCAGAAGTTACTATACAAGGCTGACTATAAACAAATGTCTACATGTGTCTTTTAATACCACACATTAAGATTAAAATTACAACCATTACAGCTCTAATTCTGAAGTGTCATTTCACAGCTAAGAATAATAATTGTTCATTAAAACTTTCTGAGGGATTTTGTACTGCTTGCTGAGTATTTCCCAGTTTCTGCAAACATTCCAAACTCCTTCAAAGGAATCTCTTCAAATTCTCACCTCCATTTGCAGTTCTTGTGTGGTCTATGTATGAAAAGCTGGATATGGATAATAATGTCGGAGGGGGTTAACAACAGAATCAAGGACAATAGTTAACCTGCACTTGGAGATAATTTACTGTGTCCAGTTCTGGTCCCCACAATTCCAAAAATACATGGACAGACTTGATAGGGTCTAAAGATGGTCAAAGGGCTAGAGAACCTGTTCTGTAAGGGAAGACTGAAGGAGTTAGGTCTTTTCACTCAGGAGAAGAGAAGGCTCAGATGAGAACCTCACCACAGTATTCCAGTGCTTAAAGGGAATCTACAAAGAGGACAAAGGCTTTCTCTTCATAAAGGAGCCACATGGAGAGGACAAGGGTCAAGTTGTACCCGGAGAGGTTTCGTCTTGATATAAGAAAGAATTTTTTTACATTGAGAATCGTCATACACTGGAACAACCTCCCCAGGGACATGATGGAGTCACCATCACTGGAGGTTTTCAAGATGTGATTAGGCAGAGTGCTAAATAATCTCACCTTTTCCATGAAAGGTTGGACCAGATGATCTTTAGAGGTCCCTTCCAAGCTGGGCTGTTCTATGATTCTGTGATCATGGGCCAGGGTTTGCTGTGCGACTACAGCAAGACCAGGAGTTGGTGTTTAATATGGTCATCAGATCACAGAAGAGTTCAGAGCTTCAAACTGTGGCTGCTCAAGGCCAACCAGGGCTCCTTGTACCAGGACATGCAATAGTTACAAATGGCTGTTGTTTTCACTATGGGCTCTCTGGGAGAGACAGAAGTAGATGGTAGCGCTATTAACATGCATTTTCTCTTTAAGGATGGCTGAAATTTTTCTGTTGTTTTTCCAAGTAGAAACTGAGTTTTTGAGAGAACTCTTTAAACCTGCTTTCTCCAGCTGTGTGCACGGATATTGGCTGAGTGCCGACTCAACACAGAAAATGTCTCTTCTTTTATTTCCATGGTGCAGCCTCAGGAGAAGCCAGCTCTTCATGCCATATCAAGCTGAGACACATGTCAAGATGCTGCGGTTGTGCGTAAGTGACCAAAATATGTCATGTCACATCTCAGTCCCAAAAGCCCACAGGCTTCTCTCACCTCTCCAGCTGTGTAAGTAACCGGATAACCAAACATCAGCTGAAAATCCCAAACTTTCATGAAGCTTCAAACATGGAAATACTGCAGCTGATTGGGGGAGGGTGTCACAAATTAGGGAGGGTCTTGGTGGGCAGTGAACCTGCAGAGACACAGAAATCAGATCATCTCCAGTACAGAGAAAGGGAACTGGAGCCTCCCTTTTGCAGCTCAGCTCATGATAATTTTAGACACATTAAAATGCAATTAAACTGATCTATCTGAGCTCATCTGGAGCTCAATCTGGCTACTGC
>JMFS01079849.1:0-56620 GCA_000699545.1 Podiceps cristatus
TTATTATAAAAATAAAGAAAAATAATCTTATAAATCTAGCTAGAGATATCAAATCCCATGTATTATCACCTACTGCCTGAAATACCTTTTGTTACCCTGTTTTACAGGTAAAGCTGGAGTTTGTGACGTTTAATGTCTAACTAGGGAGGCAGTACCCACCCAGATTCATGAACTTATGGCAGAATTTTGCTCTGCTTCCTTGTCCAAGATCACCACTTACCCTATGAACATAATGAGGCCATCAGCATAATTTTTTTATGTTTTTAAATCTGAAACTCAAAAGACTTCATTCAAACTTAACAAGTTTATAATTGCCTACAAAGGGTTTAAATCTAGCCCTCTTTTTCAAGAGACAACCCCTTCCTGCTCTCATTACTGTTACACAGCAGAGTTTCAAAGCAGGTCAGCACTAAAGATTACTTATCCATGCTTTGTTGCTTTAATTTCTATACCATTCCTAAATCTATTTAAAAAAACAATTACTAAAACACGTTAAATAAGTCATATATACATTTTTTGTCATCCGTTCGCCTCTGCACTTTTGTACAATTGCAAAGGGTGTTTCCTAGTGAGTCCTCACTCCACCTGGCTGCATTATTTTATTTAGTTCGAAGTGTTGTATGATCTAACTTGTTCCAAGACTGAATGAAACTACTCATTATCAATCAACTATAAGCATATGTTCATCTTGCAATCATTTTCTTATGGCAACATAGCTTTATATAGTCTCTCCCTCATATTATTTTTGAAATCTCAGGAACATTGTAAATATGCTGATCACTTATTTTAACTATGTATTGTCTTTAAGGCGACAATACTTCTCTAGACATCAAACCCCAAAAGGTACTTTAACAGAACTTATCATGCCTCTAGTTTTTAATCCATGTTAAAGATGGTGATGCATCTCTGACCTGTTTTTGATCCTTCCAGTCCATCAATATTGGATTCCCTATATAGGTTAGTATAGATTCCTTTCCTAAGGAAGTAGCTATAATCCTGTAAGGGTTATTTATCACTTTGTGTCCACTGCCCTGTAATTTCTCATCTTGAACTTTCCCATCTTCACTTCTGCAATAAGAGACATTGAACTCACTTGCTGTTTTCACTAAGAAATAACTTCTTTAGATTATCCTCCAGATTCTATTCTGATCTGCTATCAACATCCCCAATGCAAGTATTTATAAGCCACAGTATCTAGATGCTTCATATAGACAGTAACAGGGTAAAATTGGAAACATTAATTCTAGATTGAACAACTGATGGGTATGGCACTATCAACTGTACAAAGATAAAATATCTATTACTTTATACAGCACTTTTCTGTAGGACATTTATCTAGGATATCTGAAAAAGTTCTCTTTGCCCCTTCCAGAGCACTAGTAGACAAAGATTTTACATTGTGTATTCCAGATGTCTCTTTGGAAGGCAGAACAATGGAAAACTTCCCTTTGCTATGCCTTCTATCATAGCAAGATGATCACACCTTAAGCAGAGTGTGGATTTTCAGGACAGTTCGGACTACTGAGTGCATACTGGCTGGTAACCCTAAAGGTTATCTGTTAGGGTAAACACTAAAATAAATTTCAAGAACAAAGATTATTTTCAAACCCAGACTACAGCACTATCAGTCATTTTACAGAAGCACTCAGCACTGGGAAACTGAGTCACTTTGCATCTTTTATAAAACTTCTTTCACCTTCACTAAGACTGCCATTGGGCTGCTTTGAGTAATTTTTAAAACCCTATCCTAAAATATTCCAAATGATCATTAAGCATGGTCTTGTGTATTGCACAGTGTCAATACTGCTAAGGAGCAAATCTGGAGAATAAACATGGACTGAAGAAGCAAACCTACACTTCCATTGCATTTCTACTATAAACATTTTATATGAGATATTATTTCAGGAAAGATTTTTTTTTTTTTTTTTTTTTTTTTGCCTCTCATGCTTTCATACATTCATTCTGATGGACTTTCTGCCTCTTCTCATGTCACCATCTAACTACACAGAGGCTTTAATACAGACAAAATGGCTTCCACTGATCTTACTGAATTTACAGAGTAGGCCCAAAATAGAAAAATCCTAAATAAATCCATGTGAGTCTGCAGCAACACCAATAAAAACTAAAAAGTGCATCACAAGAAATTGATGTGAAGTATTTACTGCCACTCAGCTATTGGAAAGGATTAGTTATAACTACATGTTTTATTAGGCTAAAGATATTTTCTCGTATCTGTGAGCTGCACCTGATAATACGTTATCCTTGTACCTCAGGCTCCACTGGACTTGATTTTATTATTTACTGATTTAGATAGTTACTTTATTTCTGTTATACAAGTTGCCTAGATGATTCATTGAGCTCAAACAGCCCTTGGAAAGTAAGAGAGATCAAGAGTGTACTACAGGATACACACCAGTGCACTTGAAAAGATATACATTACTTTGAAAAGGGTGCTCCATGACTCAACAGATCTGACAGAACTTTCTACATAACTAGTAATTCAGTCCCGTTGCCTCTACTCACATTCCCTTCTTGTGCTATAACAAAGGAAGCTTCCAGTTTCTTGTTTTTAAAATGCATTTGCTATTTAAAAAAATGAGGTCATGTTACTACTACCTATTACCTAGCCCAAAATGTTGCATATACATTTGCCTTTGGTATGTCTGTGTGATGTATTTTACTCCACAATGGCAATTCATTCAACTTTTCATCCTGTTTCTTGTTTCTGACCTTTAAAACATAGTCCCAGAAAAGTTAGGAACAATTATACCCCTCTATATTCCAATTACTATTTAACATAAATGAAATGGTAAGCTAAGTAGGACTGATGTGTGATTTTTTTTTTATCACATAATGATTTATTAATTATGACAGTGTCCCTTTCTGCTACCCTCTCTTCTTTGCTAGTTAAAACAGCAACAAATTCCTGCATAATCTTGTAAATTAGTGTAAATACTGGTGACTGTCTTGAATAAGAGATTCTGAAAGAGAAGACATGAAATTACAACTTCCAGTGCGGCAGGGGAGGAAAAATGTCCACTATGACAACCGAGGGTCTTCTACTCAAAACTCAGAAATAGAAATTCTAATCCTTATTGCTTGCTGTTGGGACCATAATGCAGCCCAATATAAATACCTCAGACATATTCTTGAGCACTAATATCTTTCTTGTATATACAGTTACATTATATCCAACTCCAACCAAAACGCAAGCAAATAGTTCTTACACTTTACCAGCTGTGAATGTTTATGAACCAATTCAGGTAAATTATTGTAGAATAACTAGTAAATTAAATAATTATTTGATGAAATATGAATACTAACTTCTGGTCTTTATGTAGCATAAGTACAACACTGAGCATGAGATGTACTTCAATAATCTCAGAGGAATCAGGAAAACACACCAGCCATTTTGAGCTTTTGATCAGTATGCATGTTAGTATTTTGTTTCCTAACAGGAATTAATTTTACTTAGGAGATAATATAGACACATTGCTAAGTGAACTGTCTGTATGTCCTTTCACTCATATTACCTTTATATCAGTAATTCTCATTTGCTCTTAGCTGAACAATCAGACCAGACAGTAAGCTCGTTCAGCACTTCCAAAAGTTGCTCTGCAGAAAAAAAGGAGTCAAGAAACCCTGTTCATACAAAGTGACTAAAACAACATGGACAGTACTGAGGATTTTCTCCCACACTGTTTACCAAACCATTGGTACCCTGATATTCAGTGCAGATTCAGTTAATCTTTTGTGCTTTGAACCCCTGTGATTTAATATGTCAAAAGCTCTCATACCCAATTATGAATATCTTATTAATTTCAGTCTTTTATTAAATATCTAAGTTTTGCTACTCCTAAGCTTCCACAGCAGTATCTAAACTTCTTGGAAACATTTAATGCAAAAAACCCCCAAACAACCCAGATGCTCAAAACTTGAAATAGCAAATTCCTTGCTGGATTTTAAGTGAAATTAAACACAAAGTCAATTTAAAGTAAAATACAATTGACCTCAGCATACTGTATTTAAAGCTATCAAAAATAGATTTCCATTTATATATCCTTTAATATTAGAAAACTACTTAGTGACTGGACACGTCAGTATTTTACACCTTCTGGATCCAACTCTATTTAAAACTAGTTATATCACTGAAAATAACCAATATTAGGAAGACATGAATTTATTCTAGTACTGGCAAACAGAAAAGCTAATTAGTGGCAACAATTTACTTCAGAACAGGACTTCCATGATTTGCTGCATTATGACCTATAATTAAATGTATTTTTGTATGTTTCTTCCACCAAGATAATTGATATAATGCATAATGCAAGATGCTTTATGGCCACTTCTTTCTTAAAATGCAATTAACATCAAACTGCACTGTCAAAGACAGAATGTATTGAACATTTCAAGGCTCCAAATCTTTGTGTCACTGTTACGTCGTTAATGAAAACAAAAGAGAGAAGCAGCAGCCAATTTGTTTCAAGTGTCACAGATTAAATCACACATTTTCCACACAATCCCATATGCCTGTATGTAACCTAAGTAAGCCTAAAAAACATTAAGAATAATCAACTTGCGCAACAGCACTTTAAAACCCACTTGCAAAGTATATTCTTGTTTTCAAAAAAAATTAAGCACACCACCTCAAATGATTAGACCACTCTAAGGGATTTTCATTCAGTCTTACGAAATGTTACATTTCAAGCGAGGATGTCTTGGGAACAGACAGAAATGATACAGAAGATTAAGTCACAAAAATTTCTTTAGAATGATTAAATCTGAAACCTTAATTACATAATTGAGACCAAAAAAAAAAAAAAAAATTAAGCCTGTTTTAAACTTGTGCACTGACAGCATACAAACTTGATTTTTTTTTTAAAAGCAGCAGAGGAAGAGTGTATGAAGCTATTGTTGTGACACTCTAAAATGTGTTATTCTTGCCTTTTGAATCAGTACAAGCTGTTTTAGGTTCTCTGCAATCTCATTTATTTGTTTAAAATAATAGGCCATGCCCTATTACCATTTACCAATTAATATTTTCACTAATTTTGAGAACAACTAGTTTGGTATTGAAAACAGCTGCAACTGGCAGACCAAGCTGTAATACTTAAACTTGAATTAAAACAGGGAATGAAAGGAAAAGTGGGAGACAGGGGTTGAGGAACACACCAAAATGGATACAACTGTGAAAAAAGATAAATAGTTAAGATGGCAGTGTGGGGTAAGAGTCAAATAATAGGATGTTTTCATTTGAAGTCCACATGCACTTCAAAGTTTTCAGGTATTTCAAAATAGCAAAGAACTGAGCAGATACAGAATCATATCTCCTAAATTTCAATTTTCAAATCACCTGTTATTCTCTTGGAATGGACTAGTTTTTCAAAGTCAAGATTAGTATTAACTCAATCAAACCAAGTTTTAGAAATGATTCAAACAAAAAGCCTGATTTAAAATTCCCCTCCAAAACACCTCTCCTGCTTACTTGATGTAGGTGTCTTGAGAACTGCAGTATGAAATTCAGAGCTGCAAAATACCATGAAGCTTGATAACACTGAAAGTTTCTAAAGACTAGATGCCTGTGAGCAACAATAGCTCCCAAGTCAGCCAGGAAAAAGTCAGTGTTATCAGGCCTTACTGTAAACACACAAATAGATTATTATAGAACTAATTTCAGAAAATCATTCATTTACAATACAGGAATACTGTAAATCTGCTGTATTACACAGGCTAAAAACTTACAGGCTTTTTTCTAAAGTGTCTTTATTAGAAGTAAAAGGATATATAATATGGTTCACCAGCTACTGTGGGTGAAGTGTCCTTGTAACTTGTCCTTGTTCTCTGTAAATAGTACTTCATTAGTTAACACTGGAACAGAGGTGACCACTCCATCCATGTACTTGGACTAATGCTAAGGGTGTCTGTACCAGAGTGTACTTGCTGAAAGGCACAGAGCCAAGTGTACCTTTGAGTGTACCACCACATTTAGACAGTATTTGAGAAGTATAACTGAAGCTGCAGTCTCCCAAATGTGTCTAAATTCTTGCATTTTGTCAGGAATAAAGAACAACCATGAATGGAAGGGACAAATACAACTGAAATATCAGTGCAATGGTGGAATCCAGTTCCAGAGACAAATCAGTAGACAGACTCTCATGAATACCTAAACAGAACATCCAGGAACAGAACAAATAGCCAGTAATCAACCACATTCATCCATAATAACCTACCTCCCTTTGATCACATAAACCACTCATATTCTGATTCTTTGAACAGTTATTCCTGATGGGCAATTAACTGCCAACTGAATAAGCTCAGCAAGGGGTTGGTTGGGTTTTTGTTGTTTTGTCTCCCCCTCTTCTCCCAGACAGCAAGTTACTATTACCAGTTAATATTATCATCCATGTGAATACAGCAAACACTGTATTAGCGCGGGCAACCTTTTTTATACTGCCTACTCAATTTCTTCAAATGTCTTGAATTTATTACAGAAATTTTGACTAATCAACCCATTATTTTATAGTGGGAAAGTGTCCAAAGAATAGAATGAAAGCAGAAAATCACTTGTGATACAGTAAACATTTACAGCTCTCAAACTCATCTTTATTTTAACTTTTTAAAAACTGAATAGAAAAAGCTCCTAAATAAATATATATTTTCTACTAATCATTTCATGGGAAAAAATAATTAACAGATTGATTTTTAGAGGGTGCTGCAATACTCTCTGCATGCAAATATACCCTTTCTACATCAAACCACCCATCACCTTACTGAAAGAAAAATTGTGTTACATTTACTACAAAAGTGTTCAATTCATGAGGGCCCTGATAGTAAGCTAAGTGATAAAAGTTTCTGTAAGAAACACATAAATAAAATTATGTTTTAACATGTAGCTATCAGATCTCCTGTTTATTTCATTACACAGGAAGGATGAACTAAATGAATGCTTTTATTTTGACAGAGAACCTCCTCATCCTCTCTCAGCTTTCTTCTCACTTGTAAAGATGTCTTAGTCCCCCTCTGTCAACTTGGAAGCACTCACTGTCACCAGCCAGAAAGAAAACACCTCACTGTGCACGAGGACTGTCGCATGCCAATAGATTTGGCTGTCAAGCATTGAAAAGTACTGTCACTCAGTGTCAGAGGACTAACAATGCAATTATCAAAAAAACCACATTCATGAAGCCCAAGACATGCAGATTAAAGTGAGACTCTGACAAATCTAGCTAGTTAGAAATACCTCTCTAGACTAAAGAGGTGTGTCTTTTCTTCAAAGATTCCACAAAATCAGTCCCCACGTCACGTGTGTTCCCATCACCACCACCAAAAAAGAATCATAGAATGTTTGAATCACAGAATATTTTGGGTTGGAAGGGACCCCTAAAGGTCATCTAGTCCAACCCCCCAAAAAGAACCCCAAAGATGCCTGTTTATTATTTAGGACTTGGTGAACATTTGAAATGCTGCTTCAAGGGAAACACCATTAAACCAGCCACTATGAAAATATTATTTTCTTATTGCCAGTTAACTCTAGAAAAGTAATCATTTGATGGCTTGTCAGGATGAAAATTCATCTCAAGAAGGAGAAAGGTGAATTTTAAAGAATTCTAGAAAGCTTAGCAGTTGTGTCAAAATAACTAAGTTATAGGATATCAGTGAAAGACAGTTTTAACCTGTTGTAAAGTCAGAAATAAACTGCATTATGTAGCATGTGAAACAGTGTAAGAATGCCAAAGGACATCTTGATTTATCCCAAGAATCCCTGGGCACATGGAGCTGAACAATTCATAAGTTTCTTTCAACTCCTCTATAATTAATACATATTACAGAAATTCTTTGTGACTTTGATTCTGTCAGATCTTCCACTTCAGGTAACATGTTTGCATAGCAGAAAGCTTATCCGTGTTTAATAGTCACTAGAATCATTGACACCTAAATTATTCCTAAATAAGGATTTCTGAGGACCATTCTCCAGCATCTGGCCAAGCATTCAATTCCATTCACCCACCCTCATAGTTCAGCTGCAATAAGCCTACTTAATCTATTAGTAAGCCCACTAAATAATTGCCTTAATTGTAGAAGAAAAACATGTACAGCAATCAAGTATATATGACATTGGGTTGTTGATTTCATTTGGCACATCCTGAGACCTAACAGCTCACACAAAGCATGATTGGAAGGCAGACATTAATTTTTTTATGCACGCTTCCAGGCTACTATCTTCCATATATATAAAGTTTTTCTTTGGAAGATCATAAAAGATTTAATAGTCTTACCAAGAAAACCAGCATCCCTTCATAAACAATTTAATGAGAGACAGACATTCCAATTATTTTTGCCTGTTGTTGAAATGAACCAAACGTCTCAAAGCGTGACTTTCCATTCTGCCATTTAGAGATGGTAAGACGATCATACTAAATAAACCCCGATCACAAAGATGAATCAATAAAATAAAAAAATAAAACCATCTTGCATGTTAGCATAAAGTTATGCCAAATATCTGCTAAAGAATTTGGACATAATGGCCTTTGCATGGAAAGCAGCTGACAGGTATGTTTGTGGATTTTCTAGGGTGGAGTAAAATATCAGTTCCAATAAACTAGACAGGCTTGAACTGATGGATTTCTCCTTCTGTATACAGATTAAACACTAACATGAGAATGGAAACCTCATCTATATCTCTGCTGACCTTGTTCCATGTGTCACAATCTATATGCAAATCCAAGATGGAGATACACTGAAGGACAAAGATGCAGAAGATACAATTCTGGAATCAATTTTTATCTTAGGAAAAGTGGTATCACTGACATTAATCGGTCAGATCTGCAGAACAGATGAATCATCTCAGTTCCTTCAAAATATGACAGGCAATAAATAATGTGGAACAAAATAAAAGCAGAAGTGATTCTCCATCTTCCACAAAGATACTTCTATGGAAGATAACCAATTAAAACTTCTGTGCTAACATCAGATGGCTAGGGGAATCAAAAGTCCTGACGCTAAATACTTTTTCCAGCTGGCTTAGTTGAATAACTTCAGATACAAGCATTCTATTTCAGATATAGATGCGTTTTTTATGCACGCAAACCAAGTACCTTCAAAATTTTCACAGGCTGTGAGCAACTTGAAACTACATATTTATATAGTATTTAATCAGCACTCTTGAAATTATCCTCAAGGAGCCAGCTGAGGGAGATATGTTTGGCAAAGCTT
The DNA here is from genome assembly GCA_000699545.1 of Podiceps cristatus. Lineage (NCBI taxonomy): Eukaryota > Metazoa > Chordata > Aves > Podicipediformes > Podicipedidae > Podiceps > Podiceps cristatus. The sequence goes on from JMFS01079849.1 coordinate 9,214, forward strand.
CAATATATAGATGCCTACCATGGTCCTGCACCAAATGGAGGTTTTCAGTGTTGCATTAACCTACTGCCTCAGAAGAAAACTAGTAGCACACAGGCCAGAAAGTGCTGTGACTGATTTGAAAATAAGGATTCCAAGTCAGAGGCCAATTCTGAAAACCTGGACTTTTCTTTCCAATATTTTGCTTCTTTCAGCTGTACAAAATAGATAATTTTGAGATACCAGTAAACAAAATTACTTCTCCCATATTTGTATATTACCTCAAAAAGCAGAGTTGCTGAAGTATTTTTAACAAAATATTACCTTTGCTGGAGAGAAAGAGAAGTCTAGAGAACTACTGCAAATTATATGCCAAGTTCAGCAAAAAGTTTACTCCCAAGATGTTTAAGTATAAACATTTTCTTTTTTTTTTTTTTTTTTTTTTTTTGATAAATAGAAGCACTCGTAACCCTTACCCCAGGGATTCAGCTGTATACGACCTTGGCTCATTTTTGCTGAGAAAACTGTTGTTAACATACGAGAGGATATGCGATCTAAGGGAATGCAAGATAAAAGCACTAAAACCAAACAGAGAAGTGCAGCTACTGAGAACATAATATTTAGTTGCTCAATAAAAATGTTCACAAGGAAGAGTATAAAACTTAAGAAGAAAACCAGAGAACTGAAAAAGAGCAACTCAACAACAGCAAGGAACAGTGGAGACCAATCCTTTCATATGTGTGATCACATAGATGCTCAGCCTATTAGCTTTGCTGATACTAGCTTCTTACTGCACCTCTCAAGATAATTAACTATTTTATACTCCAGTGGACCTTTCTTATTTGGTCTCTACACACTTTAGAATCTACATGAACAAATCAATTTACAGAGAGGGGATTACTTTCCGACAGGTAAATCAGGTTAAAAGAAACTTCTTGATTAGCCTCGAAAAAAATCCCGAACATCTTTTTAATAATTTCATATTTCATTAAAATAACCCTCACAATTTTTAGGATATTTTTTAATATTGCTGTTACTCTGAAAAAAAAGCACAAGGATTTCCACAACTATGATAGTTTGTACTTTTTAAATCTATGCTTATTTGATGTTACAGGGTGGAAACAGCAAAATTGACAGTTTTTTGGATACTGGATTTGAAAAAAATGAGGGCTGTGAGGATAACTGTTCTGCTAAGTTCATGAACTACAGTCATCTTTTTTAAAGTATTTTTTTTTCCCCCTTGCCTGTATTGTATCCTAGATATAGTAAGATTACATAGATTTTTTAAATGCATTTAGGATTTTCTGCTCCCACTTGCTTATCACTATTTCATTGAAAACTCTTGTCATCATTTTGAACTGTTTCAAAGTCGTCAGATATATATCCAATACATGTGAAAGAGATATCTAAAGCATAAGTTACTGCCAGGTGCTCAGTAAGGAAAAAAGTTTTAAAATTTCACAAATTCCATCATAACATGTCAGGTTTTTACATAAACCTTTAAAGGTGTAACACACCAGGACTGGGAAAGCAGGTATCAGTGTCTGAAAACTGTTCAGTCTCAGTTATGCAAAACCTTTGCTTTTATTAGTCCCCAAATACTTGAAATAAGCAAGTGGAAAATCTGATTTAAAACGTATTGAGAGTTGAATATTGCTAAATGAGGCATTGCCCTCTTATTGGAACAACTACAAATAATTGGTTTGCAGATACATTCAGAAAAGCATCTGTAGGACTTACAAAAGTATGAAAATTCTGAAGACATTCCTCTGCAGCAAGACATTTTGTTAAAAAAATTATCATTTCAGTAGCTCTGTTTAAAAGCATGCCTGTCTCTTAATACACTGTTGTGATGTAAAAATTACAATATGTTATCAAGGGTGCTATTTAGGATAAAAACAACTGATAACTTAATTTTTTCAATTTATACAAACTAGAGACATATCTGTTCTGGTTTTTACACTGTGCCATCTGATCAGAAGCACAAGGAGGAGGAAAAAAGATATATATCACAGTAACATCTTAAGTGATACGAAAATACTTTCGAGATTTTTTCCATTTTACTGTATTGAATGAAAAAAACCACTAGTAGTTGAAAATTAACTGCCTTTTCAGACATTCCTAATTACATTATTAGATTCAGAAATACAGATATGAGATCAAATCTCTATTCTTCCTCTTGAAGTCATGCTAGTTTACTAGCTGAAGGGTTGCAGAAGCAGAGTTGGTGGACGTAAATATATTATGATTAATCAGATGTCTTCCAATATATTGCCTTCTTTACTGTCCATATCTTTTTCTCTTATATGGCTCACCTTTCACTTACTGGTTTCTAAGTTATAGTGGTTCAACTTCTGGAAAGAAACCATACATGACACTTATCCCCAGTGTCTGAAATACTGGCACAGACATTAAGAATAGTAAAATTGTTCAGAGAAAGCTAAGAGGGAAATTCAATTTGAAAAGAACTAATTTCAAGAGGAAAAAAAGGCTTTTAGCTGAACTCGGTCACAAGCAAACACAGTCCAGAACTACATGTTTACAACGCTTTTTCTGAGCTTTGTTGAAATCCTGGCCAAGTTGGGTTTTGCCCAGCTTGGATAATTTCCCAGCAGGCTGCGTTTAAAAATTATGTCACCATCCAAGTTTTTTCTGTTGACAAATGTTTCCATAAATGCTAACAGACTTCGGTGCTACTTCTTGTTTTGCCTTTGTGTTCAAAAAGAAAATGTCTAAGTTCATGCAAGTGATTGCTATCAAGGCCTTATGGTAGATAGAGGAACATCAGTGGTAAGCAAGAAAGGGCAACTATTATACAAAGGGACTTTTAAAGGAGATCTTCCTATTCCAAGCATTAAGCCTTCATCAGATGCTTCATAATATGAAATTTGTCAGATAAAAAAAAGTTACAACTATACACATTCACATTTGCCTTTGCCTTTTTCTCGAGTATATTGTTAAAGCAATTTACTTCATGCCATGTAGACACCAGGGTTTGAATTATTATTATACTCAAAAGAACCTTTTCATCCCTTAAATAGAATATTTCAGGAATTGTAATTTTGTTAAAAAAAAAAAAAAAAAAAAAATAAAAGATTGCATTTGCGTTTTCCGTAATTATTTGCCATAATTATATTTGGCAAAAAAGTCCATAGGAAAGGTGTGTGCCCTTTTTAATAAAAACAATTGCTCTGCTTCAGGTTAAATCATTTCACCCGCTGTTAAACAATTAAAATCTATTTGCTACTGAGCACAGCTAGTTGCTTAATAAAAGGGTCATGGAGACATTCACAAAAATACTCATTTTGCAAAACAGTCAAAGTCAGCCCACAGTAGGTGCATTAATTTATTTTTTTTTTTTTTTAATTGTTAGCAGACACACTAAACTTTTGCACTGATAAAGGTTGTGGGATACTCAAAACTGCTAGAATGTTCCTGAAAAACAATTTGGCTTACAGCTTTTTAAATATTAACCACAATATCATGAACGATGTAGACTGCTGAAAAAGCTCCAAGTACACAACTTTAACACATGTAGATAGACACCCTTTATGATTAACAGTATCATTACTACAGCATGAAGCTTTTTTCTTGGCCTCTACTAGTGTTTCTATGATTAGAGAGCATCTTCCATGGTTTTACCTCACAGACATTATCATCTCAGATTCCACTTTTAGGGAAACTGGAAATTATGCAAGCCTCCACTCAAAGAAACAGAGAACTTCCTCTACCAGGATGAATCACCTATTGCAACGATATTGCATAGACAGAAGAACCTTTTGCCCTGATCTGCCTGCAGACAAACACATCTCAAGAGAGGGACTAAAACCTAGAAGAGTATTTTAACACTTCACAAGAAACAATGTCCTCAACTGGGTCCATTTCTGACTACTACTTGGAACAGAAAGGTGAGAAATACAAGCCTGGCATGATGGCTGAGGCCCTGAGAAGTGAAGAGACAGGATGCAGCATAGAGGATTACAGGCACGGAGTCATAGGATATGAGGCACAGGCTTGGCACTGGAGGCTCCATGGTTATCAACACCTCACCAATAGTCAGTTAAACAAATGCAGACCTGGAGCTTGACAAAAGTGGTTTAGTAAGAAAGAAAGAAATAGTATCTAACATATGTAATAGTAACTGAAACAACACACAGCAGTGGACAATAAAAGGTACTACTCTGCTTGTTATGCAATGTTTGGTTCTGTCACTAGTTGTACCCACTATGCTTTAAGTGTTATGTCTGACAACGTATTCCATCAGCTATGGTATGTGGGAGCACAATGTGACAAAGAGCCAATGACTTGGAGCACTTTTTATGATGCTGCTACACTGAAGAGCTGGACTTGTTCACATTTCCTACAGTATTGTTTAAGAGACAATAGTGTAGCAGCTGTACAAATTTCAAGTACAGACAGTGGCAACTTTCACTAAGACAGCACACTATTTGTTTCGAAATGTTCTTATTTATTATAATAAGCACAGAATCTTTCTAGTTATGTAACACCAACTTGCCACAGCTATACCTCACTGCCAAGGAATAATGCCAAGTAAGCTTCAGAATTTAGTAGTAAAGTTACATTCACCAGGTGACACTTTAACAGGCAGCAAACAGTACAAGTTGTATGTTACATTTCCCCAAAAGCTGACTGATCTGCAAAGTAAGAGGAGGAGCTATTCAGAGTCTCCAGTTTATTTCTGAAGCAGTCTCTCTTATATCACTCCAGGCATATTTGTATAGCATATACTGTTTTTTACTGTTACAAGTCAGCTTTTTACACTGCAAGTATGACATTGTCTAAAAAGAAAAATTACTTCTAGCTTCTGGAAGTTTTGCATCTGACAGTTCTATACAGTGTCTACAACCACCCAAACCAACTCAAAGGGAAAGAAACATCACTAAATTCTAGGGCCTTGCACACACCTCATTAAGTGTGTCTTATGTACATTCTATCAAGAAACTCAAAAAGCCAATTTCAACTTGAATACGCATCAAAATTAGATATGTAAAACAGTTAATAGAACTTACAATATTTATCTTTTATTTGTCATGACACATTCATCATGAAGCATGAACATCATTGCTTGATTATATATCAAAATTAGGAAGTGCTTAAAGAAAGCAGCATGATACATCAAAACTTTTTTTGCCGTATAACAGAGACCATTTGTTTAACTTAATTCACTCATAGTCTCAACTAAAATTAATGGATAGAAACTATTTTAATTCTTCTAGGGAATTACTCATGATCTTGAGTTCAACATCCTCAGGGCATAGAAGAGGACATGCAGCAAGCTCGCTACCCTGGACTTCAGGAGAGCAGCCTTTGGCCTCCTCAGGGATCTGCTTGGCAGTGTGGCTTGGGATAAAGCCCTAAAGGGAAGAGGGGCCCAAGACAGCTGGCTAATATTCAAGGGTCACCTCCTCCAAGCTCAGGAGCGATGCATCCCAAGAAAGAGGAAGTCTGCCAAAAATGCCAGGAGGCCTCCACGGATGGACAAGGAGCTCCTAGGCAAGCTCAAGCAGAAAAGGGAAGCCTGCAGAGGGTGGAAGCAAGGATGGTTAGCTTGGGAGGAATACAGAGAAATTCTCTAAGTAGCCAGGGAGCAGGTTAGGAAAGCCAGAGCCCTGATGGAATTAAACCTGGCCAGGGAGGCCAAGGGCAACAAGAAAGCCTTTAATAGGTATGTCAATGATGAAAGAAGGAAGAGGGAGAATGTGGGCCCACTCCAGATGGAAGCAGGAGACCTGGTTACCTGGGATGCAGAGAAAGCCAAGGTGCTTAACCGCTTTTTTGCCTCAGTCTTCAATAGCAAGTGCACTAGCCACACTGCCCAAGTCAGGGGTCCCCAAGACAGGGACTGGAAGAACAAAGAACTGCCCACTGCAGAAGACCAAGTTTGAGAGTACCTAAGGCACCTGGAGGTGCACAAGTCCATGTGTCCTGATGAGGTACATCCGCAGGTCCTGAGGGAACTGGTGGACAAAGTTGCCAAAACACTCTCCCATCATATTTGAGAGGTTGTGGCAGTCTAGTGAGGTTCCCACTGAGTGGAGAAGGGGCAACATCACCCCCATTTTTAAAAAGGGGGCTACAGAAATGTGTATTTTTCCATCCTGAAGTATGTGGTAACAGGAAGAATTATCATTAATGCTATGATTATTATCTATGAATAATGTTACAAACACATTTACTCAACAAAAAGGATCTAACCACCATTTATAAACATGATAATATTTGCAGTGCAAGTAGCATCCCTCATACAAATGTTAAGTTATCATAAATATGGTATCAGCAGTGAATAAAACAGTATTTATGTCTTTCTAAACACTCACTGCAAAAAAGTATTGTCAACAGCTAAGGAAGGTTTTTCACATTTTTCACATACCTTTTTCAAGAGTGAACACCTGCATGATGAATACATCAAAGGTACAATGCTATAATAAAATCCATATAGTGTTATTTATATAAACAGATACCAAATAAGCTTTTTCCTCAGAAACTTTCCAAAGTTGCAATTTTTGTTTTTTTCATTTCAGAAAGCTCCTCTGTGTACCATTTCTTTTGGAAAAAATAAAAGAAAGTTTAGGGATAAAAAAAAATGAAAGAAGAATAAAAAAATCTCAAGCCTAATTTACAGAGACTCTGAAGAGGGGCCATCTGCAAGACAGACCAATAGGCTGGTTTCCTATAATTAAGTGACAGATATTCAAAACAATGTTAAATTGGTCTGATCATATTTAAAAAGACTGCCTCTATCCCTAGTTTAAGAGACATGCAGCATCTACTATAAGAGGGCACATAATACTACTTTTAACTTAAAAGTCTATAGTTAAAAGTGTTAACGTGGACCAGAACAGAAAAATTTACAAAATGTAACAAAATAATTACCATCTAACTCTATCCCAATTCACAACTAACAAAATTAAATAGCTACATATCCTGTAAAAATCGAAGCAAAATACATTTCATGTTTTATTTCCTGAAAGCCTATGCACCTCTTCCTCTGCTTTGTTCCTGTTGCAAACAAGGAACTAAAGTATCAACATACATAACTTTCATATCATTATGTGAAAGCATATTCTTCTCCAGGTCATATATCTCTAGGTATTAGAGGGTTTTTTCCAAGTGTTAATACGGCAGACATTTACCATCACCAGCATTAATTGTCACTCCATATTCATATGTAATCTGCCTTGAAGGGGTAATCAATTTCCTCTCGTGGAATTTATACAAATGAACCAACAAACAAAGAAAAGCAAGAGCTACCTGGCAAGTGAAAACACAGACCTTCTGTATACATTAGGACATTCTGATAGATCTACACATTAAATCCATTCAGTGCAAGCAATGATTTCAGGAGGCTTTTATGAAAATCTACCTGGAATGAAGGAAAATACAAAGTATTCCACAGAGATCTTCCTCTTTTGTTTATATTGGAAGCAAAAAGTTTTATTAGACAACTGCATTTCCATCCAGGTGTACGAATGTGCAGATAGGGAGATGCTATACATCCAGATTATTTCACAAACTGACCACAAACTCAATCAGTTCTCAAACATGTAGCCAAACTTCAAATACAGAGGAAAACAGGAACTTAACAATGAAAGTTGCAATAGGATATGTTCTAGCTATTCCAAAAACTATGCCTTTGGGACCTATCTGCAAAAAGTTCAGATTAAAGCACTTGACAGGCTAACCTACTAAAATAATGCTGGAGATACAGCATAATCTTTAGACCAAATTTGCTGTTTTTTTGTCTGAATAACACCTTTCTTAGCTGCAAGCGGAAGTGAGGCACAGCTGTGCATCTGATTACCTTTCTCACCCATCTCTGCATCAATATAAAAAATAAAATTAGTTATAAATGGGAAGAAGCCAGTGCTGAAGAAACAATGTACAGCATAAAGACACTAGCAGATGCTGACACTGGACAAGTAACACCATTCAGGACAAATTTCTAGGTGTCAGTTTCTCAGTTACTATCAGCTACAATGCTAATCGCTTGAAAACTTTTGGTCCTTCTGTAGCAGCCACAATAAAACACAATTCTACACACACCCCCCACCCCCCCATCACATCATCACATCTGAGCAAAAAAGCATTCTAAGAGTGGAAATGTTCATTACAGAATCTCAATGACACCAATTTGGCAAAAATTCAATTAAAGAGAAAAGCTGTTAGTAGAGGATGGCTTATGCTCACCAATTAAGATCACTTTTGACAGTGTTACCGGATGATAATCAGTCTAATGGCTTTTATGGATTTCAATCTTCCACAGCCTGGTTTAAAATAATAATTCTGCTTTTAAACACAAGGGTCTGCAAGGGCCTTATTACATAGACATGCAGAAGAACTCTCAAATTCTCATTCAGAATTGTAGCATGGGTAACATGGATAAATAACACATATGCAACACAAAAATATACAATGTATCTGTGTGTTAGTTTGAGTTACAAGAGCTGCTCAGTGTAACTACATTAATTAGGGGGTATCTTCCATGACTGTTATTCAAAGTTTTCTGACTCATCTCAGACATATGAGCTACCGAACATTCTAGTTTCAGAATCTGTAATTCATTCAGCTCTGAGTGTTTCATTTGGCACTCATCTCACTTGACAAGTGTCAGAACCCTCTTCTCTTGGTTTTCTTCTCAGCTGCTGGGCAGCTTGAGGTACTTAGCTGAAACCAGTTTGGTGGTTTTGAGCCTGCTCTTCCTAAACATTCAGAAACTGGAGACAAATACTCCTCCATTAGATTTTACATGTGTCATCTGCTAATGCTTACATTTATCAAGGGTATACTCCACAGTAGTCTTCAAAAGAAAATGCTTTTGATCCACTCCATCACAATTGTCATTACTCAAAGTGCCAGACATTGCTTGAAGGAGTCCTTTTTGCAGTTTCTCAGGTATTAGAGTTTCTAGTAACCAGCAATGTTTCTCATCACATCATCTTGAATTCACTGTTCAGGGTACAGGTCACAGAAGCAGAACTTAAACTGCCAATTCACATTCTTTGCTGATAGCTCCATAATCTTAGCTCTTTGGCATTTTCTATTGACCTTGACACTCATGAAACCTCCTATGGTAGGAGTACTTGGTATATTTATAAAGAGAAAGAAAAGCCACAGTTCATTCAGATTTTATGCCCAGGGGATATTGTAGCAGCTGCACGGGTGCAATTGCTAGTCAATGACAGGGCACAAGCAGGAGGCCAAAGCAGCGCTGATTCAGTCCTTCATATCATGAGGTATGTCTGACAGTTGCTGGAAGTGTGAAAATATAGTTCAGATCAAATAATAAAACACTAATAAAATGTCAGGAGGTGAATGTGACTAACTACATAGATAGCACAAGAGAATGTTTACCATAGAAACATTAAAAAACAGCCAACCCCTAAACTGCCTAAGGAACAATATGTAAAACAAGGAAGTAAACCAAAACAATCTCCAGTATAGTTCAGCTGGATTCAAGCACAGCACTGTGCTCTGGGCTCAACATGGCTGACACTGATCTATGTTTTAGGCAAATCACATCAATTGTTTTAGGTAAAAATGATGACACCTCAGAATGTTTTGGTTTGGGGTTTTTTTTCCCTCTTTTTTTTTTTTTTTTTTTTTTTGCAGAGCAGTGTTTTTCATCTGTTTTTAAAGTCCGTTTTTTTCAGAATTTTGTCTGCTTTGCCCCATCACTATAGACTCGCAGTCTTAACTGACTATTGGTGAGGTGTTGATAACCATGGAGCCTCCAGTGCCAAGCCTGTGCCTCATATCCTATGACTCCGTGCCTGTACCAATCCAGTGTCTACTCCATAGAGCCTAGTCTGTTGCACTGAATGAAGAACTACTATAGGGTATATTCTGCTTAGCTCTTGTGTAAACTGCACAAGACAGCGCATCCACCAAGCCTAATTGCCTATTTTAGTTGCGTCCAACCAAATCCCCCAAAATTATGAAGAACAGGGTGCCATCCTCTTGCACAGTATCCTGAAACACAGACTAGCCATGCAGGTTTATATTACTACGCTCCCTGTTTCTGACAGTATATTGATAATCAATCTCATGTGCTAGACACTCACTTGACCCTCAAACATAGGCAGGAAATGTAGAACAGTAAACCAGATTTCATAGTAAATTCCCCAGATCCTGTTTGTATCAGTCAGAGTGGACTATACAATAATGTTCATTATTTTTTAGTTTATTGAGAAAAGCAAAATGTCCTAACTTTTTTTTTTTTTTTTTTTTCCCCAGTACCTGGAAATCTTAGTGCAGGCAGTCTTATTTGCTTTACATAGCCCATAAATAAATGAAACAAAGTTACTTCTGTCTTGCTGAGCAATAAAAACTGAAAATTGTTTACAAGTAAAAAGCTAAAAATAGCAATTTTAAACTGCCACTTCTACACTGACATTTCAGCCAGAAGCATCAGTTCTCTTCAGGGAAGAGAACAGTCAGTAAAACAGGACAACAGCTGATGTTATCTATGCTTTTATCCTTCAGTGACCAGCTGACTGGAAACACCAAGGTCACTCAAAAGAATCTGATCCTGTTCTTAGGAGGGAGAAAAATTAATTCCCACGTATGCGCATTTTATGTAAGTACAACAGCCTTTGAGCAGAAAATAACTAATGTGATCCCAAGTACATGTTTAGTAAAGTCCTATCTTAAAAGCAGCAGATCAAAAAAATGAATATTAGTAATAATTTTGGCTTTATGTTCTGAATATTAGTAATAATTTTGGCTTTATGTTCAGAATTCAAGAAGCAAAACCAAAACTGAACTCATTTGCATCAATTGAACACATCTACAACCTAGTCCCCTTATCAGGCTTCTTTTTTTTAAGTCTAAACTTCACACCTGATGGGGAAAAAAAAAAAAAAAAGAAGAAAGAAAAAACCACAAACCAACAACACAACAGTTTCACTCAATTTTCAGCTTGTTTCACACAGCATGATGGGGGGGGGGGGGGCAGCTACCGTTTTCAAAGAAAAATATTTCTTGTTCAGCGAATATAAGAAAACACATTTTGACAAATCTGAAAACACTATCTTCTTCTGGAGTTTTTATCTCTGCCTTTGCCTTTTGGAAAATACTTTACACATCCTTCAGGAAAAAAAAGCCCTTAATCATAAGAGCGCTACATTTTATTCACAGATTTGGTATTTGCTGAACTGGGATAAGGTATTGCCAAATTCTCCAAGTCAAATTCCAGTCTCCATTTTGGTCCATCTACCAGAGGTTATGGAAGAGCCAAAAATATTTTATCAAGAAGTGAAGTAGAGCAGAAATAGATCTAAACTCTTACTGTGCACCTTTAACCACTTTTTAATCTAAACATCAGTTTGGGTTTTTTGTTTAATTATATTTGACTGGCCTTGTGGCTGAAAAAAAGGATAAATTAATACTAGGAGAAAAGACATGGTGATAGAAAGACAATGAGAAAGCTTTTGGAAACTGAAATTGAGATACTTTTCAGACCAAAACAGAGACTTGTTCATTTTTCTATCTTCCCACTCAGCCTAAAATGAAACCAGGGAAAAGGCCACACCTCAGTGCTATGCCCAAACTTACCAGTATGTAAGGAGACATTGGAAGATTCCCTTTGTTAATGACACAGGAAGACTTCTGAAAGAAGAGATCATCAGGAAGGAAACTAAATGCAAACCCAGGTATACTACAGCACAGTTATTAAATTTATGTTATAGACTGATATGTTATAGACTGATGAGAGAACAGAACGCTTGAGTTTCACAGAAGCGCAGCATTACGAAATACATATGGGGGATTAAAACCAACCAAGCAAACAAACAAACAAACAAACAAACTACTGACAAGAAGGAAGTGTAGCTGTCTTAAACAGCCATTTGATTATGAATATTAGGGCCCTCCAACCTTTTCTGTCTCCCTAGCACTACCTAAGCCATCTTTTGGTAAATGATTTTAACATTCACTTCCCATCTGATAGATCTTCTTGCTTGCACAATCCATTTTAGAAGCATAACTTGCTTTCTTTGCTAAGATCTCATTTCCTCCCATCTCAGAACTTGATGAAATCTATTTCTTAGTTCCTCATCTCCCAGTGAAAGCTGACAAGTATCAGACAAAATGTAGCTGTCCCATATGAAATAATTCATTTCTGACAAAGATTAGACTTTTTTTTTCCCCCTTAAGATAACTGACATTGTTCTGCAAGATCCAAAAGGGACAATTTAACCACTTAAATACCGACAGAGCTTGAGGATTGGCTTTTCTCCCTAAAGCACATAGCCCACGGAGTGAAATTAGGTAATTGATAAGGAGCCCACTCGAAGGCCTGTTAATTTCCTTCTATTTGATTTGAGGCTTTGACTTACTATTCTTAGTCCTAATCAAATACTTTTTACTATAAAATATTCTGCAAAACAGCAGTATTATGAAGTTACACATTTGAGTAATTCTAACCAGCTAAAGCTTATTTTCTACTATATACATAAAGACAGAAGTCCTGAGGCATGAATCTCTGCATTATTCCCTCTTGTTAAGCTTGCTTTACATTTGCGGCTATCCATGACCTCAATTGTAGTGGGTTTTTTTAAATTGAAATACAGGTCTCATGCAACTTTCCAGTTATGTTAACAAGGGCAAAATTCACCCATCTAAATGCAGGAAAACACAGACCATGCAAGCTCAACATCCAACCCCATAACAGTGAGGGGGAGACGAAATGGACACTTTTGAGGAATAAACCAACCCACTCAAAAGCACACACCTAGAGCTGGGCAAAGTGGCTCATCCACTAGGAGTGCTTGTTCCTCGACAGACAGTGGCTGCCAGGGGAACGTGCTTCAGGCAGTGGCTGTCAGGACCCCACACCACCCAGACCTTTTGAGATGAACCCTCCCCGCTAGCTCTTCACTTCACCAGGCATCCTAGAAAGACCGAAAGGCTGGCCCCAAGCCTGTCGCGTCAGCTCCTTGCCCCACGGGTTGCGAGCACCCCCCCCCCGCCATTTCCATCTCCCAGAAGGCTGCAGCCTCCCCGCCTTAGAGAAGTCGAGGAAGCACCAGCGGGCTGCCCCACTGCTCACCTCCGCGCCGGTTCCCGAGGCTTGGTGTTTCTCCTTTCGTGTTTGACTGCAAACACCTAGGAAACCTGCGGGTGCGTGGGGTCGCAGCTCTTGGGGTTCCTCGGTGCGGGCTGACTCGGTGAGCTGCGGTCCTGCCTCGCCTCAGACACGGGCAGGAGCAGGCAAGGCGCTGTGGAGAAGCTGTGTGTGCCCAGCGCTGCCGCGCCCAGGTGGGTCTCGTGAGCCTGGCGAGCTTGCTCCTGCCTCACAAAGGTAAAAGCTGCCAGCATTTCTGAGAAGATGGCAAGCATGGATTAACTACCTGGTCCACAGAACCGTGCTTGTAAAGGACACTTGAGCTCGGGAGGAATTTCTTAAATAGTTTACTGATTCTCCAAAGAACAGGAAACAAGCTAACTTGCAGGGAAGGGGGTAAAAAAAAAAAAATCTCTTCTAAATGGCTAAACTCCCTCAGGACAAAGGGAAGATCTGGCGATGAAATTTGCTGAGCAGGCCACAAGAGCAAGCATAGCATATTATTTAATTAATAACAGTTAACTGAATTGTATTTTACAAATGGACACCGAGAATAACAAAATAGACGTGAGGCAAATCTGATCGTAAAAGTTTCCCCAAACAGGTAAATGCAATAGAGAACAAAACATTTTGTTGCTAGCATCTGATGTTTTCCTCAAGAAATAGAGCTTGATGCCAAAAATACTCAGGAATCAACGTTTGAAAGGTTAATTAGATTCTCCATAAGCATTTCAATTACAGGAATGAGACATCATCCCATTTAATATGTAGCCCGACACATCCTATTTGTTTCAGATTTTCTCTGCCACAAGATTTCCCTTTTGTAGATAAGCATTATTAATCGTAACATCCTCTGGCAACTTCATGTTTACAACTTAGATCACCTCTGGAGGCAAAGGCTACTCTAATCAAGAGGTTTAGTTAAAGATGTTTACATCTTCCATCAGCAACAGGAATCCTACTCTATTCAAGACACTACAGCAGCCCAGAAGTGAACTATGTGCTGTGTTTCTCCCACCAAACCTTAAATCGGAATTCTGCAAGATGAAGCTGTGCTTGAAGACCCAAGATACCCTCTGAGTAGCCATGAATTATACACAGAGCTGCCCAGCCTTGTTAACTGCATAGGATTAGTCATGCAGAAATTCTGGTACGTAGTGCACCCTCTGGATTTCGTTCTAGTTTCAAATTACATGGAATTAGATGTAGTTAAATAAGCATTTGTGAGATCAGAACTCTTTCCTGTTTTTCAAGAACAGTTTTATTTCTGAAAATGCTTTTTTATCAAGATTTGAGTATTTTGCAAGAATATTCCTGTTTTTCCTTTCTCTGATATAGTAACTGTAAGTAACGAGGCTTCAGCAAGGTAAAAATATTTTCTTTGAATTTCATCACTTAAATTTTAGGTAAATGTCTATAATTCAAAATGAGTTGTTAGAGTGGTTTTCATAAGTTTCACTTCAAGTCTAATAAACACTTCTGAAACTTTAAAAATCAGTGACAGATGAGTAAAAGGGAATGGAAATAATTTTGAGAAAAAATTTTGAGAATAAATGGTGCACCACTCTTTTTTGGCAAAGATACTGTGTCACTGAACAGGCGGTGCTAGGGTTTGGTTTTTTTTTTCTGTATCCGTAAGATCCATGTATAATTTTGCTGCTGAACTTAATAAGGGCAGAATTCCACCCAATGTCTACCATTCCTGAGAAATATTGTTTGTGAGCGTAGATAAACTGACACATAAAAATGCAACAGGCTTTACACTGTATGTGTATTCTTGCTTTATGACTTTTTTCCCTCTCTTTTTTTTTTTTTCTCCTTTTTTTTTTTTTTTGGTAGGTGTGATTCTGTAAATGCTTGATTAACATACAGGATGAGTTTACCTCATACTGTTCAAATTAAATCCAAACAAAATTTGTCAATACTGAGCAGACTGACATGATGTCTCTCTGTTTCGCAGCTCTGTAACAGTGAGACTAAATTAGTACTCATTCATATAAATTGTGATAGTACTGTTGTTTTTAACAGAAGTAGGATTAGATCTCTGGTAACAGAATCCAAGGAATCATGGTTTTGGGGGGAAAAAAGAAAAAAGACAAACAAGAAATTTTTTTGTGAAGTTTGCAGCATTTCTCAAAACTGACTGGAAGCTGAAACAAGCTTGGCGCAAAACATATAAAAATGACCAATAAAAATCTCTTTCTTTGCTTCCCAATAACTAGGAATTTAGTCCATTTATATGTAGTCTTAATGGATGAATGAACAATAGACTCAGTAAGTACTTCAGCAAGCAGACACAAAGTGCTTGGAATAGGAACCTAAAAGATCTGCTAGAATTGACACTCGAGGTTTTACAAGCTGGCCATTTGTAAATGATCAAAAGTATTTCTAAGAAATTGCAGTCTTTGAAATGGAAATTACAGTTTTCCTTTATCTTAAATTTTACCTATATACAGGATTGGAAAGTTCTGTTTTCTTTCTTAACGCAGGTTTTTTTTAATCCAATCTAAAACTCCCTCTGTTCTCCTCATTTGCCCATCTCCTAATGTTAAGCCTAATCAAAATCACAAGTCCTATCCCTGTGGGCATTAAAAGGAAATGTTTCCCAGTTTTCAGGATTTGTAACTTCAATTATTTTTGCAATTATGTGCTAAAATTAATTTCTGATCTCGTTCTATAATCCTAGTTATAGTTTCTGATCAATTATTTGATGCAACTTCAAAACAATAAATCTTAATTTGTGCCTCATGCAACATTATGTTTTATGAGTGCTCTATGAGTTGACTATTGGTAGGAGTACCTCAGAAAGAAAACAGCGATTTAAATCACTTGGAAATTTTTGCATAACAATTTAATTAGCAAAATTATCAAGGGAATACTTTGTACTATTCTAATATTTCACTAGTTTTCAGTTTCCTACCAGCAATGCTTCCTTCTCTAGTCCTGAAAGGTAGACCTGATTAAGTTACTGAGAAGAACAATGGATCATCCCTTAAGGGACTTAGATAAAGTTTCAGTCATTTTAAAATTTGCAGAGTGCAGGAAGCACCTGGAGTACATAAGGGTCATTCAAATTAATCAACTATTAACAACTTAATGAATAAGACTGGATCTGGCAGAGGGGAGGTTGTGTGTGCATGTGCGTGTAGTTATTCCCTCTGAAGTTAGAAATGAGATGCTTTTAAGTGTTCTGTTCTTATCTGGTCATTTTGCAATACAAAGAGTCAAAAAGATTTTTTTGGTATAATTTTAGCTTCTGTAACACATTTGAGAAATCGCATAACCATGCAGTAGGCTCATATCCGAACAGGTTTGAGAGTAACAAAAACTTATTGCACAATGAGGTGCCTTTGTCTCTTGAATTACTACCCTTGTTCTAAAGGAGACCTTAAACGTGAATTCTGAATAAGTAGCAGCAGCTGATAGAAACAACAATCAGAAATCAATGATACAGGGTGAAAGCTAAGATAGAGGCATGGGGCTTTCATGACCAAATCTATGTTAGAACCTCATGTTCACAAAGAGCTTGACTGCAATTGCCACCTGCAAAAAAGCAATTTGGAAAAGGCATTGCAAAGATAAGGTTAATGGAATTTTCCTAAAAGCAGCTCCTAAGGGATTCTCTGTTAAAGTAACCACTTTCCACTTCGGATCTCAGTTTATTTCAGTTACCAGTCTTACAAATTTAAGCATGCTTCTGACAATATAAAGTGTATAAATAATATGCCACCTTCCTTGAACTTTTACAAATTAGCCAGTCATGAGATTCAAGTGAAAGACCTCAAAATAGCGTCATCCAAGCAGCAGAACTATTTTTTTCCCCACAAGGAAACTTAAAAGTGAATAGCAATGGACTAACTGTTTACATTAAAGTCAGAACAGAAGCTCTGTTGACTTTCCCATTTCATTGAACTTGAGAACTCTGCCTGAGAAGGAAGGTACCAGCAGAAGAGCCATAGACTGTAGAGCTTAAACTATAAAACTAACAGATACTATGGAAACCGACAAGATTACAGTGAAATTGGTGGAAATTAATAAGTTAGAGGCCAAACTAAAGAGACAACAAATGAATGACCCAGGTCACTCAAATGCTCATTGATAAGAAATTTGCTAACTTTTGGTTCTTTTCTGTATTTTGATATAGGGCTTATTGAGTACTTTTACAGAGGGTAAAAATGAAAATACTTTTAACAAAAGGTTTGTAAGAAAAAAAAAAATCCCTCCACGGAGAAGTGTGATGAAAATATTTTATTCTCTTTAATAGAATGCTCAAGGGTAATTTTAAGGCCTAAAATAGAAAATATAATACAGTGAAAGATTATGGAAGTTAGGGACAGCTGTGTTGAAGCTGTACAGTAGGAAATGCAATAACATTATAAAAAGGATAAATTTAGACTTGTGCACTGACAATAAAGGCTTTTTGTACCAAGCAGTGCTTTTTGTTTCTGATCCAGATAACAGAACATGAGCCATTGATTCTGGAGTGCTCTCATCATCTCATAGTACTGTGAGTCTTTCAGCTCTCACTATCAGTGTCAAGTCTGCAGACCTTAGTTACAACCCTTGTTTTTATCTGTAAGTTAAATGGGTTCATTTTGCACAAAATCAAGGCACACATAATTCATCTGCAAGTCAGATACAAATCCATGAAGCTCCTTTACCAGAGACAGGCTATTGTACATCCTGTTCCCATCAGTTTCTAATGGAACAGAGTTTTGCCTTCAAGATATTTCTTGGAACTAGTTTCCTATATTACATGGACACTCCCTTCTTTTTTGCATTGTTGGGAAAATATTAAAGTTATGCTGATTAGCTATTTGTTATTTTATCTGAGAGGTCAGTGCCTGACTGGCATCCCATGTATGGAGAAGATAATGAATATGTTAGGATGGACAGTCATCTGAGTTTTAGCAAGGTCTCCCTACTGGAAGCCAGGAAAGTTAGTTTATGAAAAGCAAGTCATTCCAGAATTTTTGCTTATGATGGCTGCTCATAATATTGAACTTTTATTTTACACAGCATATCTTCTATATGATTGGATCCTGTTTAAATGGTACTATGTAGGGAGATGCGTAAACATAGGTATGAATGGCTTGTCCCTCTATATTTCATTTATCTGTAGCCACACATCGAGAGAGAGTTATAGAATAGATTGCATTGTGAAAAACAATGCTCTTGTTTCTATTTATTGAAGGAGGACTGTGATCTATTCATTTAACAGGATAAGATACAATCAATGATGATGAGCTTTCTGCCATTCCCTCTGAGTTACACAGCTTGCCTTTCCTCTAAGTTATTGAACAAGAAGACAAAACGTGATTATTTCGTCCATATTTCTATCTGTATTGGTGTGTGAAATATATAAAGATATCCCAGTTCAGATTACATTTTGAATTTGAGGTTGCATGTGCTGTTTTGTAACAAGGGAAACTGGATTTTTTCTGGCCTGTCTGTAGTAGCTTTTTAGAACTTGAAGGAAAGCTCCATATGAGCAGAACTGTAATGTTAGCCAACCTGCCAATCAAGACACTAATCCTCTACACATCTCTACCATCAGGAGACAGATACCTGGAAGATGGTACACAGGGGATAAAGAGAAAAGTTGGACAGGAACCAGAAAATGTTCAAAATAAAAACTAGATGCATATGCCCAGATATATTAAAAAAAAAAAAAAAAAAAAGAAAAAGAAAAAAAAGAAAAAAAGAAAGTGAATGATACAAAAGAATTTTGACCTCCACAGATTAAACAAAGCTGCATGCACATACTCATTGCTGTTGGTTGCTTCAGAGTAAGCCTTGGGTTAAAAGTACAGTATTTTCTCTTCACTCCATTTCCAGACAATAAGGCACAATATTCGTGGAAGTGAAAATAACTGCACTGATTGAGTCATGTCAGTGACTATGGAAAGCAAATTTAACTCTTTAAAGAACTATGTGATATTTTTTTATACCCAAGTCTTCACATTTGGATACAACGAAAACACAGTGAACAGGATAAGCAACAAAAACTGTATTATAGTATCCAAAACTCACTGGTCATTGAATATTAAGTAGTATTTTCTTTTATCCACTGAGGAAGAAAGAAAGAAATGTAAGGATCACTACAAGTATTCTGTCCAGTTCTACTGTTTTCTGATACATTAGGTACAAGCAGATAAATTGAAATAATCTATTCAGTAAATTTTCTCTTGTCAGAAGTTATCGTCAAACAGATATCATTTTTATTAATGTCATTTCTGCCAGTGAGTCTTGATCTATAGCATATCATTTTTATTAATGTCATCTCTGCCAGTGAGTCTTGATCTATAGCATATATACACAGGCTGTTCATAAAAACAATTTGACATTCAAAGTTTAGTTGTTTTGACGAAAATCATAAGTTAGAAGAAACGTTTATGCTCAGTGATTACCTTTACAATATTAGGTTTATCTTAAAACTGTGCATGTGAATACTTGTAGTTATGAATGAGAATTTTGCTTTTTGTGAACATTCTTGCAATACTGACTTAAAATTGGCTGGTTCACTAAATGTTCCTGCCAGTAAAGTAATTTGCTGGAATACTGTTGGAAAGCAAATACAGAAGGGGTGTGAATACAGTTGAAAAGAATTCATTTGCAAATCAAATGGATGGTGGAGGAGGAGTTGCATTCAATGAATTCAGCAAAGACACTGTCACAATAAATACAAGAACATTTGGCAAGAATAACCTTTGCAAGGCTTGCAACCTGTTTGGCAAAGGTATCCATATACATAAAGTTCCTACCTCCATGTAGATTTTTATCTGTACCAACAGATGTAGAATTGGCCTACTGAACAGCTTGCAGAGCCTGATTACTAGATTAATATTAACATTTGAAGCTAGAACTGAAATGGCTTTTCTGAAGAGAAGCCATTGTATAAAAAAAATAGCCACTGTATATAGAACACGTCAAAGTTACATAAGGTTTTATTCTTATTTTATCTTCTGTTAAAAAAATACACCAGGTAATACCATTACTGTCATGAAGGTGTGGGAAAGAAGCCCCAAAAAGTTGTGAATTCTACATTAGCTACAACTTGCTACAGGATATTTATATTCCCACTGTCCTATTCAGGAGTGCACAGGAAAATAGTCCGTGACATCAAAAAAAAAAAAAAAAAAAAAACACAAACCACAAAAACAACCAACCACAAAACAAAAAACCCCACAGGAAACTATTTTCTCCTAAAAATCAGGAAGAAACCGCGAAACAGCTCTGTTTACCTCATGCTTCATGATAGTAGGAAAGTCCATTCCCACCCCCCACCCCTCCCACCCCCCCAAGTTATTGTCACTTGCCTGAGGAAAAGTTCCTTCTTTTCCACAAAGACTGCATCATTGCTCTCTGTCATTAGTTGCTCATAGCTGACCTACCATGTACTGGTAGGTGTTATGATAAAAAAGTGGATTAGATTAACTCATATTTCCGCAAAGGATATGCACAGCTCAGGACTGCCAAATTATTTATCCTTTCACCATGTTAAAATAATTTCTCTTGGTGCTGGGCTATATGACAATGATATCAAAACCCTGATGGGAGATTTTAGAATTTACCAAAACACTAAAAAATGCATTTCTGTTTTCTGAACTTTTGTAAGTCAATCCAGCAAATAATATAGTCACCACATTTCTCTAATCTTCTCTATGCCCTTCCTGGTTATAGTGTAATTGGTTAAAAGACCGCAACATTACTTGTGACTTGACCTCCTGAGATGCAGTAATTTGGGGGGGGCTCTTTTAGCACACTACCTAGCCTCATGCCAGAGTAATGAGCTATTGTATAAGACTTCCAGTTAATGATGGAGCCTTCAATAGTAACAGCAATTCTACAGTCACAAATAACAGTAAATATGAAGTCAAAATGCTTTCAACAGATACGTTTAGGCCTTTCTCAACAATAGGTCTAGTGCACATACACTTACCCCAAGAGAACACAGATCTGTGTTCCTATGCAATCATTTTATATTCCATAAAGCTTTCATAAGTTCACAGAATTAACAATATGAACAGAAAAGGCCTGTTTCAGTGTTTCTTTACTAACAAGATCTTCAGATAAGAGATGTTTTTACCATAATATATAAAAAACCCTGTAGATGTTGAATTATCTATGAATGTACTCCAGAACACTTCACATCCCTCCCAAAACCACATTGGCTTCACCTCTTTACAATCCATGACATGCCAAAAATAAAACTATGAAACTATTTCATTAAGGACATAATGGATAAAGAGAGTGTGGTGAGTTGACCCTGGCTGGATGCCCGGTGCCCAACAAAGCTGCTCTATCACTCCCCTCCTCAAGTGAACAGGGTAGAGAAAATATAATGAAAGGATCCTGGGTCGAGATAGGAACAGGGAGATCAGTCACCCATTACTGTCACAGCAAACCAGACCTGACTTGGGGAAAAAATAATTTAATTTATTGCAAATCAGAGTGGGATAATGAGAAATAAAACCAAATCTTAAAAACACCTTCCCCTTCTTAAATATGTTATCACAGAGGCTCTACCACCATCGCTGATGGGCTCAGCCTTGGCCAGCGGTGGGTCCATCTTGGAGCCAGCTGGGATTGGGTCTATTGGACTTAGGGGAAGCTTTTAGCAGCTTCTCACAGAAGCCACCCCTCTAGCCCCACTCCACTACCAAAACCTTGCCATGCAAACCCTAATCAGACAGTTCAGTCACGCAAAGCAATAATAAAGAGCAAATTACAGCAAAACATACTGGTGGTACAATCCAGCAAAGCACATCATCAACAGAAATCTTTCCCTTTTATAATGATTTCAGATTAAAGTAAAAAAAGGGTGTGTCTGCCTCAGAATAATTAGATCTCAAAAAAAAAAAATGGCCATTATCAGAGAGAGAAGCAAAGAGTCAGCCTTTGGGAAGGAATGAATACAAATACAAGTGTATGTGAATTTATAGGTATACACATTCATATATATTAATATATATATGAAAATATTTCTATTAGGTATGCACAATTTTTAAAGGGAGATAGTAAGAGTGCATTTTTTTTGAGCTACTTAATATTGTAAGAACAAAAAGAACTACAAGAACGAAGTAGTAGAGCTGAATCTCAGTTATAATATCAATTTATCAAGGCACTGTCTTGAAAAACAACTACACTGCTATTTTAATTGAAACTGTATTAATTGTGAATTACTGTAAGTATGATTTATTGGATAAAATATTATTCATCTACTTAGTAACAGTATTTAATAAATATTGTTGAATCGACAAAAACATCTACAGATAAGAACCTGGAAAAAAAGAGTGGATAAAATAAGGTTGAAGTAGGAAAGGCTACATTTACAGTTACTTTTTAAGCATACCAGGCAGTGAGTTCCGTTTCTGATAGCTACTCTGAATTATGTATTGACTTAGGGACATGGATTTTGGCAATCTATTCTGTATTAGCTTTCCTAACTAAGGCTGCTATTTCGTTCTTTACAGATCAGAGCAAAGGTATGCTTATCATTTAGGCAGTATAAAAGCACAAGTTAAGTTCAAATGAGAAAATAAAAAAATAAAGAAACTTGAAAATATAGATGTATTCAGCGGTATCTTCTGATTAGACAAAATATACTAGAGAAAAATACATCTTCCATACATCTCCCAAAATAGCACCAAGAGAGATCTAGCTTAATTACATGCTAAGTGGAATATCATTAACAACAATATACATTAGCTTTTTACAAAGTTATTTTTTTATGCAATAGAGAAATTTAGCTTAGCTAGTTACAAAATAAACTTAAATTTATAACAATATATAATTAGTCTAGTTCCTTGTGATTTATTATCTAATACTGGTTAAACTGTATTAGTTGTTAGCAAATTACTCTATAAGCAGTGTAAGTCACACCACCTAGCTGCTTAAACCTTCGTGTCAAAATACCCAACAACTGGTTTATTCCCTGTTCTTACCTCCCAGGCCCTGGGGGTTCCCCTAGTGCCCTTCCATGCCGCACACTCGCAGAAAACTGCAATGGCAATTCTGAGCTTATGTGCAGGCTGATGTCCTGGCTGGTACATGTGAGGTGACTTCTCAACTGGAGATAGATGCAGCTCATAAAGCTGTGAGGAAGAAGAGCTCGTTTCCTAACACCATTTTGTATCTAGTGGCGGTGATAAATCTCCATCTTGTTTAAAGTGGCAGGGAGCACACAGGGCCACCACAGCTCAGTCTGTGGCAAACGCTCCCTACCCAGCATGATGCTGCAGGTATTTGCTGAGAAAAACCCAACGGGTTAATCCACACTTCACATGAAGAACAACTAGTATATCGGTATGACATCATCTCTAAAAAGTCAATTAGTTTTTAAATACAGTCTCTACC
The DNA here is from genome assembly GCA_000699545.1 of Podiceps cristatus. Classification (NCBI taxonomy): domain Eukaryota; kingdom Metazoa; phylum Chordata; class Aves; order Podicipediformes; family Podicipedidae; genus Podiceps; species Podiceps cristatus. The sequence goes on from JMFS01079849.1 coordinate 32,633, forward strand.
TGAGAAAGTATGAAAGATGGGAAAAAAATCCCAAAACTCATGATGTAACAGTTGTCTTTGGCTCTCTTGTGGGTTTCCAGAGAGCAAACCTTAAGATTTTGTGGTCATTATTTCTGCTGAACACTGTTCTCAGACTGATCAGAGCTGCAGCAAATCATGCAACATGAACAGAGCAGATATAATACTTGCTGCTTCACAGTTGGAAATGACTAAGAGATTGACATAGATTTTTTTTTTTCTAAAACTAAACAACAGATAAAAGCAAGTCAGAATATAAATAATTAACCGAAAAGTGCACCTGCTGAGAATGGACAAGCAGATAAATGTAACATACGCTCGTCCCTATCAGGGCCAGAGCTTTCCAGGGGCAGCAGCTCCTTTCCGCGCCTCTGGCGCCCTGCTGGGGCAGCCCTCGCAGACACACCTCAGCTCAGGCACGGACCTCGGCCCCGCCCCCTGCGGTGGGACCGGGAAAGGCGGGACCCCCGGCAGCAGGCAGGGCCCTCGGCCAATGGCGTGCCTCAGCTGACAGAAACTTCTAGAGCTCTGACCTTATGGGACCCCTCCGTGGGCAGGCGAGACCCTTAGCCAATCGTGAGCCTGGAGCACCGACCATAAATGACCACAGCTGAGATCCAGCAAGGTTATAAACAAGGTTATAAAAGTGAAAAAGACCTTTTGAGGGTGTTTCTTCAGAGCAGTGTATTGTGTGTGGGCATGTCGTCTAAGGGACTTTCCCTAGGCTTGAGTGACCCTGCCTTCTTTTGGTGAGAGTTTTCTTCTGGGTATCCTGGAGTGAACCCTTGCACCCCTTGGGTGAGCGATCTTATTTTTCTGGATATCCTTGAATGAGAGTGCTCCCTCTGGTGAGTTTGTGCGCACCTGGGGTTTTTGTTTGTTTTGGGGTTCTGGGGGTTTGTTTGTGGTTTGGTTTGTTGGGTTTTTTTTTAGTGTAGAGATAACATCCCTAACTGGTATATGAAGCCTATAGTTTACTAAATGTTCTTCGACTTACTTTGTTACTTTGGTTGCTTCATTTGGTTTTAGTTGTGAATTAAAGTTTGTTTGAGTTTTATTATCTGTGTGGAGTTGTTTTGGTGTACCTCTGTGACAGTGAATATTTGAATTATTTTTAGTATTAATTCTGATACGAGTAATTATCCCAAAGTGTGCTAATGGGGTCTTAAAAAACTTGTTTGGTACCTGGGGAAAGTAAAATCTGAAAGAAAATGAGGTATGTTGTGTGGACACTGGAAATAAATAGAGAAGCAATGCAGGTAAAGTGATGATTTGCATAGTATATTCATATTTTGCCACTGCAGTTTACCTTGATCTAATCTTTTTCTTCTGCCAATTATCAGTTTTAATCAGTGTTCTTTCATTCCTCTCCTTGGATGACCAGGTCATTGTATGGGGAGTTTAATACACAGGCTGCAATCCATCAAGTGCATGCATATATTGAAAGAGTCTTTGAAGTAAGTGAAGCAACTCATGCATCATGTTAGATATGTACATAAATGTATTTTAGATTGAAGCTTTACAAAACTTTTTTCTTGTAGGCACTGAAGAGAGAAATAATCTTGCAAACTGTTGAAACAGACCAATTTGAAATTTCAGCATGTAAATATTTTTTTAGTTACATTAATTTTCAAATAAAAATTGTAGAGTTTAAAATAGAAAAAGAAATACTGAAATTCAGCAAAACCATTCTTTTTGAAATGTTTGTTCTGACTAATATATCTAGTACTTTGATTTCACTAGATTTCAAAATGAAAAAACATTCTGAAACTATACAATGTTTTGCAAATCTGTTAACTTCTGGCAGAATATAGTTGGAATCTGTAGGGGCCCAGGAAAAATAAGTGCATTACAAAGCTTGCCTGCTATCTTTTAATTAAAAAACCACAAGTTGTATGTTTTAGTTAAGCAATGACACTAGTATAGAAGCCAGCTTCCAGTTGACTTACAGAAGACGGTATAGTCTATACTTCCTTTTTTGTGAGAATGCCCAAAGAAGGATTACGGTGCATTTGGTCAGTACTGAGTCTGAACGAGGTTCCAGAGATGAAAGCCTATGACCTAATCTGTTGAGCTACGAAGTCCACTGCTGTGCTGGTTTATAGAAATCCTATTAGCAGTGTGACTGAGGGGTCAAAAGATAGGATAGCAGACAGCGAGAAAGGCTGTATCAGACAAATATTTTAGACAAGAAAGATATTCCTTAGGCATGTTGTGCTTAACCATGCATTATACATCTAGAAAGTATTGGTGACTAAATGGTAACAAACTCTTTTTATTGCTATTCTTGAATCTTTAGAGATTTTAAGGTTTCAGAGTGTATCTGTGCTACCTGCTAGGCCATCTCATGTTGTGATGACAGCATTCATTTTGTCTTTAGCAAGACATTAGGTAACAAATTTGTATAGTATATATAATCAGCAAATTTGACAAATAAGATTTCATACATTTTATACCTTTTACTTCTCATAACCTCCATGTTTTCTATTGAGAGGTTCCTGCTGTCTCAAAGTCTACTCAGTATGTGGATTTACCAGCTGTAGGTAAATGGCCTGATCCAAAGTCCGCTGAAACACCTAGAAAGATTCCCAATTATACCATGAAGTTTTAAATCAGTCTCCCCTCGGAAATCAGTATTGTTCCTGGAATTCAAGTTCTAAAAGAATAATGTAAGCAGATCTTGAAATTTCAGACATCAAAAAAATGGAATAGTCTTGTTTTCTTTATCATTCTACTCATAAGAAATTTATGTTCCTTTCACACAAGGCACATTCTGAGGACATGTACTCAGCTGTCAATTATAGTTAGTGCAGATTTGGGTCTGATCTACTTGTGAACTTTGAAACAATAAAATAATACTTGCCCCTTGTGATCCACTGTGGAAAAAACTGATAAAATTCAAATTCTGAAAAAAGGTTAATGCTATTTGTTCAAAAAATTGTGTTCTACAAAAACACATTTTTCTTACTCTTTCAATATATTTTTTTATTATTACAAAAACAAACTTGAAGTTATAAATACGAGATAATTCGTGCTGAATTTTGAAACAGACAGAAATCAATATCTGAAGCTTCCAATTTAGAGTCAAACTACAGAAATTACTAACTGAAGTTGGCTAGATAAGGAGCAAAATGACTTGGTTATGAAAAAGTAATTTTACACAATTTGAATGTGAACGTATGCTGAATTACTGTAAGACCAAAGCTCTAATGCTATCTGGGTTTGCACCCCAAAGAATGGGAAACACAGAAGGTCCACAGTATGCTTTTCAAGCAATGCTAAAAAAAAAAGCAGTGAATCTACAAAACACTGAAGAAGAAATAATTAAAAATAATAGGTCAGAAAGCATTGAAGAAAAGTGAAATGAACAAAATCCCAATGAACTGGATTTTGCAAAGGAAATGAAACTATATAAATGAAGAGATTTTTTTGGTTTATAGAGTGAAAGAGAACAAGGAAGTGAGTGCTCTGAAAACGCAGCAGAGAGGTAACAATCTTGGTATGGCTTAAATGCAGAGTAATTAAGAACATATAAAGACAGAACAAGAGGGAGCCTCCTAAGTAATTGAAATCAGTCATCTTCGATCACAGTAAAGACAAGCAGTAAATACTTAATTCAAGATGTTCTACAGAACATATACCTTGCATTCAGTAATGCTTTGCAGCTACATATCCTTTTTCCATACTTTATAATGAATTTCAGATCAAGTTAAAAACTAACAGCTGAAACTATTACATGTCACAGCACAAAAAAATGATCAAGAGATATAGGATTGGACAGAATCCCAAACAATCATAGAAAATGTAATCGCCAACTAGATAGGAATAAACATTCTTCCTATTTCCCCTTTTGGTCTCTGCATTTTTTCAGTTTGACCTGGAGAAATTTTTATACCTGATTTCAAATGCCTAAATCAATGTAACCAAGATTTGAGTTTTAGACACACCAACCAGAAACTAGATAATGCATCTAGATGTAAAAGGAGCATTGATGTATTGCCACATAGTACTACTGGAGATAGGGAGATTAATACAAGAGCTGTAAAGTTAAGTTATTAAAAAGGAAAATAGCTACATTGGATATTGAGGATGGACAGAAGGAGCCTTGAAGGTGAAAGACTGATCTTGGGGGGACCTAAGCAGAAGAGTAAGAAATGAGTGTTCATGAATTTCATAGATCATTCAGATTTGGAAGTAATACCATTGCTAAAGGATCTTAGTGTCTGTCCTGTCAATTTGCTGTACTCACAGTGTCTCTTTGAGGTCTTGATCCCCTGACTGCCTGCAAGAACAGACATATTAGTTTGTTTCTGGGCTTCTTTCCCAGAAGAAGATGACAAATCTATTTTGTGGTAGGTTCTGATCCAGACATGTGACTTGGATGTGACAACCCCATGTTTGGCCACAGTAAGATCATAGGAGGTCTGTGCTTTCAAATGCTCAGCATTTCTCTTTGATGTGTTACTAAAATCACTACATTAGTGGGCTGTGATACAGCCCACTCATTTTTCCAGGTGCTTTGGATAGGAAAAAATCATACAAAAAAGTAAACATTATCTTCGCAAGGCTAAAAGCTTACTAAGCAGACCCATGTAAATCCACGTGGATGCAACCAGTCTGCTTCAATGGGTGTTAGTTTTTAAAAAGTTAGACAGAAGATAGTTTGCACCAACTTGCCCAGAGACCAAACTTACTTCATTGTGCAAAAGGCAAAAATAGTATAAAGAAATACAAGAACTTTTTTTAAATGGAAGTAAAAGCAAAGTGAGGAAGTGTAATAGTGTATAATTTCTTATTTTTAGTGATAAGAAATTTTGATGGGGTTTGGGATTTAAGAGTTGAAAGTTAATGGAGATTAAGAACTGGACACTAGCTCATTGCAAGATGAGTAAAATCTGCCAGTGAACTTGCAAGAAACACTATTGTGACTTTAGGATAAATCGAGTAGAGAGCAATACACTAATAACATCTTATTTAGATTTCAGGATTTAGTCCTGGAGAATTCTTTTGCTGAAATACTTGTAATTAGTGAGAATCACATATTTTTATTATTTCTATTAAAAACAGTAAAAAAAAAAAAAAAAATACAGTTCTTCGATCAACTCTAGAGGCGGTTACCATACAAATTCCCATTAGTACTGACAAAACATCAATATCGAACTATAGAATGTTTTGGGTTGGAAGGGAACTTCAAAGATCATCTAGTCCAACCCTCCTGCAATGAGCAGGGATATCTTCCATTAGACCAGGTTGCTCAAAGCTCCATCCAACCTGACTTTCATTGTGCCCAATGATGGGGCATCCACAGCTTCTCTGGATAACCTGTTCTAGTGTCTCACCACCCTCATCATAAAAAATTTCTTCCTCATATCCAATCTAAATGTAATTCTGTCCTTTTGAATATTAGATAGAGAATGTTCCATAAAGTAATGTAATACTCCTTTTGTGTGACCTGCTAAGGATTTTCAGACAACATATAGCAATAAAAAATAGGGTTCTAGTGTCAGATATTATCTGCTTCCATTTTTTTTTTTTTTTTCCTAGTAATAGTATCAGGGAAAACATGACTACTTTTGGTGCCCATAAAGGCTGAGAAGATCAGATAAACTCTGCATACGCTAAATACAATTTAATTATTTTTATTTGCAGTAAGTGTCAAACCATGTTATTGATGCTTGGATCACTGAAGGATTTCCCCTTAGGAAATCAGGCTTTTTCCCACCCCAGGCAAATACTTTCTTGAACCATTAATTTAATAAAAAGTGCTTTTAAAGAATTGTAGTGTTACACTGCACATTGTCACTTGCCTGTAAAACGCTTTGAGATGGACACTAGTATAATTTCTATCTTTTAATGTATATTTTGTCATCAAAGGAGGTGTAACACTTAGTCTTTGCTATAAAAGGCTATCACTTTGTAGGATACACTGTGTGTGTTATACCTACCCCTCTAGGCAGGTAAGAATAGTACAACAGAGAGAGAGAACAATCAACAAGACTATCTTGGCAGCAGAAAATAACACTATTCTAGTTTGTAATGTTCTTGGGCACTACTAGCACACACCTCTATTTCCTTACACTATGTTGTACATCCCTAGAAATAATTGCAGAAACATTTTATATTGCTCATTAAGTATTTTTTCAGTATGAAGATGTTCTTGCTGTTTCTGTTTTGTTCTCAGAAACTTGTCCTAGGTTACATCTCCCCTCTCAACTCTATGTGGCTTAAAAGAAAGGATACAAAACTGACTCCTTAGTTAAGAGGTAATAGATAGTCCCAAGGTTCACTTCAAGTTGACAGTGCACCTGGGACAACTTGAAGCTGTCTCTAAAAAAAAAAAAAAAGACTTTACAAGTTAATATTTTAAAAAAATGTGGTGTTTGTACCTCACTCATAATTTCTGCAGCCTGTGACTGCAGGATGCCTTCTTTAGAAAACTCTCTACAGAACAGTGGATACTGATGCTGTTTAGAAGAGGCACGACAAAGTCATCTGTCACCTCAAATACTTCTTTGGGAGACCTACACTGGTAAAATCCTGAAATGTAGTGATATGAAACTGGAATGTTTTTTTTTCTCTTTAAATGACAAGTTTCAGTGAGTTTAAAGGTCTGAATATTGTGGCAAGCTTGTCTGATGGATAGTACAGCCAGTAGCTTTTTTTAATGTAATGTGGCAATTTTGATTCTATATTGATGAATTCAGCTTATACTGCACTTAATATATTAGTGGTAGAAAACTTTCCCTGTTACGTCACAGCAACTTGCTGTAAATCAGTATAAACTCTATTACTTACAATGCATCGTTGCGCTCTAGTAATTGGAAACTAGACTTAATGTCTGCACAGACAGGCAAGCTATTAAAAAGAGTGCTCCTTATCCCAAAATAGCCACCAGTTGGGAGTTGTGAGCCTGACAGGCATCTTCAAAACCCCAAGAAAAATGAATTTTCTGGTCAGGAAAATAACCAGATATTAGGAATCTGAATGTATGTAACACAAAACATAAACAGTTGCAGCTCTCATTTTTATAAAATACAGATGCCTTGTAGGTATAGAGGACTGAAGTCAAATGATTAATTTGGCCTAATATTTCTTATATGATGTTATCCGCATGACATTGCCTAATATTTCTTATGATGTTATCCGCATGACATTCACTAGTGTTTCATGCAGACTATGAATATATGCACATTCTTCAGAATATATATACACATAAATATATGCACGTTCTGACATACATGCTTACATAGATCTTCTGTCTCCACTTTCATCTCCTTTCATCCATCTCTCTCATCAGATGCACACACACCTCAACTCAAATGAAATAATTCTCACTGCTTGAGTTGGCTACAGTCTTGAGTTCAAACTAGTGATTTCTTTTTTCTTCTGTGTTCACATCTATATTTTTTTCTCTACAGGATTTAAAGCCTGAGAGCATGAAAGATAGAATGAAAATAAATTTGAATTCTATATTACAATAAATGCGAATATCAAAAGATTCTTTCACAGCTGTGTGACTGCTGGCATTTGTAAAGAGTCAAAGAATCCTGGAATATAAAAAGGCAGAAACACAGTTGGTTTTTCAATCAAGTGTATGGAGAAAAAGAGAAAGAAAAAATCTATAGGAACCGCAAGAAGGTCTAGGGGTGGGTGACAGGTAAAACCTATTTCCTTAATTCAAACAGTCATTTCTAGAATCACTTGAGCAGGGGGTTGATATGAAAGATTGACATATTCAGTTCCACTCTTTAAACTGTGGTTTGCATTTTACCAGCAGTATAAGGAGGAAGATGAAAGATGTCCTTCCTTATTCCTACTAATTGAAGTGTCTATTTAGGATGACAGTTAATAAAAAAAAGATGCAATTTTTGTGTAGTTATTATTTGTATTACCAGAGTATCTAGGATTTCTAGTCATAAACCAGAAGCTTGCTGTGAGAGCGATTCAGGTGCTGAGAAATGACTTTGTGTGACTGTAAGCATGTGCCACATTCTGCAATGCTAATAGGCAGAATGGGTCAGGACTACTACTTTAATCCCTCCAGTAAATTCCTGTCTGCTATTCAGGAACTGGAGGGGAAAAAAAAAAAAAAAAAAAAAAAATCATCCGTTGCTAGAAAGTTTCTAGCTTAAGAGGAACAACAACTGGCCACAAAGACTTGGTGAGATGATACTGTTTCGCTTGCTCTATCACTAACCTGATTGTATCTAGTACTCTCCTGGGAACAAATGTTTAAATTTATATCAGAGGAAATAACTTTTCACTATGCTGTCCTGAAATATTTTGAATCAGAGTTGTTAGGGCAGTATAAGGGAAGCTACTCACAAAAGGGCAATGCTTATGCTCTGTTTTATAATCTGTCATTATTTCATCCTTACCATTTCCCTACCTCTTCCAATCCTCAAGTCATCCTCTCTCTTCATGCATTTACCAGCTTCCAGGCTGATACCAACTACAATACCTCATCTTGTATGCATTCCTGAGTGAATCTATGCTCAATGTAGGCTGTCTTGCCTGCATCACTAAACAATTTCCGCTCTGACGTTTTCAACAGGCCATGCAGTTGCTTAGATATAGATTTACCATAAATTGCAAAAATTTTTGATATCTCCATTTTCAGAACCTGATCTTACCTGTTATAAAAACTGTTCCCTTTTGATTAAGTCTATTAATTGTAAAAGAAAGGTTCTCCTAGCCTAGTCAAGTATAAAGGAGGTACAAAACCTTTTGGATCTCATATATTGGAGAGGAACAAGATGCTTGTTGGTTTTAGGTATTCATTCTGAATATAGCTGAAGTATTAGGTTTGTTTCTGTACTCTCACACAAATACACATACAAAAACATACAGACACTAACTACCTCAGTGAGATGGTTTTCATATTACAGTTCCTGTTAGACAAAATATAAGCTGAGGATAAGAAACCTTATAAATACAGCATACTGATAGCAAAAGACGTGAATCTGAAAGCAAGATACATCCAATGTTCTTTTATATGGCAACTGATAACTTAAAATATACAAAAAGCTATTAATAGTACTGCAGCCTTTCTTGAGACTCTTTTTTTATATGTTCTAGGCTAGCACATGTGGAGGAAATGCTATTCATTTGAAATCTGCCACATATTTGTTAGAACTGTTTGTTTACTTGTTAGTTTGTTTCTATCTTTAAATAGGTTGGCTATTAAATTTTGTACTGAAAAACTAATTTTTTTGTCCTATTTGCTGTCTCTTGAACAGACAACTATACAAAGACGGACATGCACGCAAACGATTTTATTTTGTGGGGAAAAAAAATGGATAATAGTTATGGATGCAAGTGGTGCAGATCTTTAGATTCTCAGAATTCACCCATTTCAGTTTGGTCTCCTCTCTATTAAAGTGCTTCTAAGCCAGCAGAATGTCAGTGGCTCACAAACCCATATTTTTATTGTGGTGCAGAAATGGTATTTTCCTGTGTGCATGTCATATAAAAATGTATTATATGGAAATAGCATAGTTGCTAAAATATAAAGGTAAATGTCAATTGGAAGAGAGAGTATTTGATCTGAATCTTCTGTGGACAGTTTGCCCTTTGGATAAGAAGCTACTGTAATTATGAAAAACTGGAGAATGCTTTGCATATACTTTGCCTTTCCTGCATCGAGCAGTATAATGTTTTTCCACAGAATAAGCTGACTCTGTTTGTCCCTAAAACTTAACAGGATAAATGCAGCAGGGCTATGGGGTGATAGTGTAATTTTAGGTTGACCTTACCTATGGTGAAAGTGTCACTTAAGCAGTTACCTCTGTTTGTTAAATGACCCATCCCAAATATTAGATAAGTACAATTAAAACATTTCAAAATGTTTTGGAAAAGATTTTAAGGAATTCATAACTATAACAATTGTACTAGTGAAGAAATTTATATATGTGTGTGTATTTATGTATCAGTATAATCAAAACATCCTGCTTGCTATCACAAGGGACTTCTGCAATACCCCCTTAAAATGGAATGGCCAAGAGTACTGATGTGTACTACCATGGTTTTTGTTTGACTTCCACTGAGTTCTATGTACAACAGCTTGATAAGATGCAAAACCCAAAGCTAATCTAGGCGATCTACAATAAATACATACCTCTAATGAGCTGAAGAAGTAAAAGGTCAGAGGCTGAGCTTTGACAGTCGAAGGAACATGCCTAGTTACTGGAATCCCAGCCTTTGACATCACATAGCTAGTTTTGTATTCTTTAAATAATACTTTCCAAAAAATTGTAGGTGCTTTTCATATGGGAAATAAAATAGGACCACATTAAAAAAAAAAAAAAAAAAAAATCTTAGTAGTAAACCCTCAGAATTGTTCATTTTTGATTTTATATTCAATTTTTGAAGACTGACTTAGCCTAAATCCCAAATCAGCTTTTATGAGACTGGCTACATCAAACTAAGCTGCTCTCAGTGGGCACATCATTTGAAGCTAGTGATTCCAGAAGAGAAGCTGCCTTTTTAAGAAATGCTTGCATTTTAGCTAACTGCCTTTTTTCCCCTTGACCAGCTCTAAGTGGTAAACTCTTTAAACTTCCATTCAGCTCTAGAGAAAAAAGAAATTCTTTTGTATTTGAAAATCTTAAAAATTATATAAAACAACACTGACACTTCTATTACAATGTGTTGTCCTCAGTAACACTTCAGATGAACATTAAAATACTGTGAAAATTCACCTGGAATTGATTTCTATCCCTTACCTAGGTACCAGATCAGGGCAGGAAATCTAAAGCTGATTTGTTCTCCCCCTCCCAAACAAACTACTCTGTCCATCGGGTGGCTAGGTGCCTTGTGAGTTAAATACCCAAACTTGGTGTTCTCCTCAGCAATAGGCATATCAAGCTCGATATCCTTCTCTTTGGGTTTCTATAAAGACAGTAAATTTTCAACAGAATGGAAATGCAAAATGTATGTTTGAATAAATGAAGCAGTCATACCACTTTATATATAGCACAAATTAACTCTGAAGAGTCACTTTGTCTACCAGGGGGGGATCTCAAATACTCATCAGTAGCAATTCAATGCTCAGTAAGCAAGCCATGTGTCTGCCTTCATAGCTCTGCTGTAAGTTTTTGTAACCATTGTCAGCACTATTAGTCTTACACTGATCTTGCAGTCCATGCCTGCCCTGTACTAACACTGAAGTCACTGTGAACAAGAGAGGCACCTGTAGCTCAGAGTCCTGAGTGCCATGTGGATAATACAGAATAATATATAGGAAATGTTCTTAATTTTTATATTATATTACACATAAAATCAAATTTACTCAGACTTGTGAGCAACTGCAAATTAAAAGAAGATTGCCTCAACGCAATGTCTTTAAAAGAAAGAAAGTAGTCCAGGGAGAAGATTTAGCTGTGTGCTTCAGTGTTAGCTGTGTTTTACAACACAGCATATTTACAGTAAAAGTACAGTGATATTACCAATGCTTTCCCTGCCAATTTAATCCACACTATATTGCATTTGTAACAAGAAGCAGCAGTATTTTTGCCCCCACAGGGCTGGTAAAGCTGCCTACTAGTCATGACATTCTAACACAGAATAACTGATCTTTAGTATTGTCCCTTTAACTGAGAGATAAATTTCATAATACAATTCTGGGGATAGCCATGGACTTTTAATAGCAGATGAATTAGCCCTCTGTAATTTTTTTCTGATGTCATTTTCCTTCTATTAGTTAGAAACAAGCTAACAAAAATATATGCAAGGCATAAAACAAGCAGATTGCCCATCTAGCAACAGTTTATGTAACTTGTGAAATATTTATACTGAAGTCTTATCATTCTTCATACTTTGGTTTTGCTATTTTTCTATTCCAGGGAAAAAAAACCAAAAAACAAAACAACAAAAAACCAACAAAAAACCAGAAAAACAAACCACAAAAAAACCCAACTGGCAATGTCATGCTATAAGTTCAGATTTCTTTTTTCTTTCTTTAAACTTACTTCAGAGTTTTTAAATAATCAGACCTTTCTGACACTTTCAGGAAACTAGGCTGACAGTTAGACAGGACTGGTAATTAATTTAAAATAACAATTGTCTTTAAAATTAGCCAAGGTTTCTGTTATGTCTTTCAGTTAAACATGAATTGTAAATACTATTAATATGATGTTTTAAACTGAGATTTAAAGTAACTGCTTTGCAAACTCTTTAACTACTGCTCTGCTACATCAAAGGATCATTAAACCTGCCATCAAAATGCAGCCACCTCTTGGTGAAACAGAGGAACAATAAACAACAGCTACAATACAAAAAGGAAGAACATTATTTAGACAAAACTGCAGGAAAGATACCTGTAGGCAATGTAGCCTTAAAGACAGGATTGTAACCCAATTAACCAGTCTGTATGCAAAGCACTTTATGATATAGGTAATGGGGAATATGGCTGTTATAAGGGCTATGTTCCAAGGTGCCCTGAGGCAGGACCTTCTGGGAGTAACAGACATGGAAGGCTGAAAAAGATTGTTTTGTTTTGTTGGTTTGTTTATAACATTAATGGAATAAATGCAGTGGCATCTTTGCATGAACAAAGAACTGCTTCAATTTTGATATTTCATTTACATTTACTGAATAATAGAGAACTTCAATGTGGTAGCTAATTCTTCCTTGGAGTCTGGGAAAATTACTTTGAGAGAGGTGGTGGTCAGAAGTCGAAGTACAAACAGATGGAGACCACCACCAAAAGTGTCATAACACTTACAATTTTCCACATTTTTCTTAACAAAATACTTACCAGACAAATTTCCTGAATTTAGAGGACATGGCATATTGATAGTCCTTGCAGTCATATGCAGCAAAGTTGGGGCCTGTGTCTAAACTATTACTGATGTACTTAATTACCTTAAATCAAATATAGGTCTCTTCAGGAAGAATGTGGAAGACAACTGGACTGAACAACATTGATGGTTAGTCCTCCAGTGACTGACACGTCATTTGACCATTTCAATAGCATGAATATTTCTCTATATCCAGTAATGCTTCTGAATACATGAAGTCTGGAATTGTGTGACTTAACAGTGCCATTAACTAGACTTAGGATTCCTGGTTATTTGGGACTATACACAAATTGCTTTGTAGCAGTTCAGTTCAAATATTAATGATAATATCAAATGATCACTGAAAATGATCACTGAAATGCACAACAGCAGCAAAATGCAAACGTGGCCATTTGTTTTCTAGCCAATCTGATATAAGTGTAATTCATACTACTGTAATGAGGTCTGCTTACTTCCTGTCCTTTTTGAAGTCTCTACACTTTTTCAAGGGCAAAATTGTTTTCTAAATAGAGTTGACCTGCATTCAGTCTTTTCTGTTGAAGTACTCCATAAGAATGACTTAAAATAGCTCTTACACATAGACCCCCATCCTCATAACATTTTTGTTATCTAGAAGACTGTAGCCTTCTAAATCCAAAAACATCTCAATCATGCAGTCATTTCTTAAGGGTCAGGAAGTTTCTTAATTAAAGTCAGAAAATATAAAATGCAATTATAAACCAAGAATAAATAATTAAGGTGCTATATGTGAGTATGTATGTGATGGAATGACAGATTATGCTATTTTTTACTGTTTTAGCTTATGTAGCTACATCAGCATTGATGCACAGAGGAAGGCTAGCACTGAGCAACTGGAATGCTTGCAGGTTAAAAACCAACCAACCAACCAGCAAAAATACCCTATTCCTTCCCCAGCCAGAAAAAATGCCAAGCAACCCAGCTTGTCAAACCGCCATCTTTAATGAGTGCTAAACTCATTTTATGAAATAAAAGCAATGAAAATAAAATTTTAAAAAGCATTTTCCGATATTCTAGGTCTCTTATTTGTAATGTCTTCCATTCCAGTAATGCTTTTACTGACAACAAGTGTTAACTTAAGCTCTTTTGGTGTCGGCTTCTGACATTCGGGTACCTCTTCTAAGAAATGTGCTTAGGAAACTAGGTATACAGCATCCATAGTACTAAAAAGCTGAATATCCTCTTTAAAATGCTGTAGCTGTATCTGCTGCTCTCAGATCTGTCTGCTGGCTCTTTCTTTGTGTCAGGAAACAGATAGCAGGCAAAGATGGCCTATGAAGACGCCACAGACACATACCCTACTAAATGTGATTTCAGCCTGTCTTAGGCAAAACCATTTTTTTTTTTTTTTTTATCCCCTACTTATGTTGCATCTTTCTAATTCATCACTGACCAGTGCCTTTGATTTTTGTAGTTCTACTTTGAGATATAGTTAGCCTCAGAGCTTCTGTACAATGTTGGAGTTCTTCATTCCAACACTGAATCCATTGATGATCCTTGAAAGTAATCAAAAAGGACTTTCGATGCTGGAATGAAAGTATTGGGAGTAAATCTTCAGTTAAAATGCAGTACTTCCCTCAAATTCCTAGCACCTGAGTGATCGCAGTTCAAAAGAAGTCTTCCTCTTTTATTTTGCCATAGTATCTTAGAGGTCTCATATAGTATGCTTTTTAAATAAATCAACAGGTCTGTTACAATAATATGCAAATGTATTTACATATTCCAATGTATGTTTACATGCCTATTCAAGCAAAAGAAAACCAAAGTTTCTCCTTTTGTAACACGTGTTTTTCTTTATTTAATATTAGCTAATCAATGCTGAATACAAAATATAAACTTAACATTGTTTATCATAGAAATGGCTGGTATATTACATCTATATAACCAAGTGCTGTTTCAGCTATTTTGTCTTTCTCCCCTCTATTAAAATAAGTATGATGATACAAGCTACGATTAGGAAAAAAAATTAGAAATCAACATTAGCAAGTAATCATCCAGATTCAAACAAATTCTCTCATTTCCCAGACCATTCATACATACATACATACTCAACAACACCCACCTCTTTCTATAGCAAGGAAGGTTTTTCATTAAAGCCTATAAAATAAACCTTCCAACTGCTTCTGTCGTCTCCACACTCCTTTTTTCCTTTTGGAAAGTATTCTATTTTTTCTGTCTGATCCCCTCTCCCCTCCTTTTTTAATTGAATAACATTATTTTACATTTTATATAAGCATTGTACATGCTTATGCAATAAAATCAACTATAAATGAAGAACACTTGGAAAAATAGGTTTTGCTGTGGAATTTTAAAATTGTATTAAGCAGTAAAAATGACAAATGCTGTTTCACCCACATATATGTATGGGGACACACACACATGCATGTAGGCCATTACGATGACTCAAAATTTTGACTTTTGAAGGAGACAGTTCCTTACAAATCCTGTATTTCCATATGTCTGTTTTCACTCCATATTTACCAGATGTCACAACTTCTCTTTTATTCATGCATCACAAAACAGATTCAATGCTGTTCTTTTCTGTAATCCTAGAACAGATTTAAGGATGACAGGTGGAAAAAGTAATTTTAGTAATCCCTTCATTACCTACATTCTTGTCACCTTAGAAAGTAGTAGAGGAATATTTAAAGTTTTGTCCCAGCTAAACAATCCTCTGGAAAACTTTCATCCCTGCTGCTGCTAATATATTGGCTTAATTAGTTCCATTTTGATTAAGCTAAACTAAGGCTCCTGCTCTTGAAATGGGGTATCACTGCAACAGTTGCCTTAATTTCACTTTTGCTGTCTGAGAGCAGCAGAAAGGCCTGTGTAATCCATCCAGAAGGCACTGATTCACTTGTAATGGCAGATCTAACTGAAACCAGGAAAAGCCCTTCCACAACTTATAATTTTCTCTCTGAATTCAACATGTGCTGGATGTGCCAGGAATAGACAAGAAACACTATGCTGGGCTTATCAACTTTTGGTTTTAACCCAAGTATCCATTATTTTAAATGTGGATGTGGCATTTCGTGTTTAACCTACATTTCACATTAAAGGTGAAATGTAAATGTATTACACAATGTTGTCAAGCAACCTGCGTCATTATAGTGGCAAGTGATGCTCTTTGGAAATTCCCTGGACTGACAAGATACCTTCCAACCTACGGATAAATATACCCATTTCTCCATGAATCATCACAAGTAATGCATTTTTTTTACATCAGAAGTGGCTTGCTTTGACTAGGTTTTTTTGCGTATCAAAGTTCATTCTATCACAATCACTATTAATGGCAGGTCTAGTAAGGAAGAATAGATCTTCTCATCTTCTCACCACCAATTTCTTTAGTAGAATCAGCAGGCAAGTAGATCAAAGGCTGCCATATCCAGCAGAAGGTATCCATTTCCTGACCTCCCCTTTTTCAGTATTTGCAGAATTTGGGGACTGTTTCCTTCTCTTCTTTCCCCTCTCGCTCACCTTGCTCTCTGCATCCCAAACAGCCTTTTCTGATATTAGCAGAGCGAAGTGATCCTCCAACCAAGTGTTTCATTTTGTTCCAAGAAGCAAAAACTACTTATTGCTGCTCCGTGCTTTGTGGATTTCTTTACCATGATGTACACTTGGTTCAGAATACTTTCAAACCTGCTTCACAGTAGTATAAATAATTTCACAGCATAGAGACAAAACTGAGCTTGGCCCTGAAAACATAGCCCCTCTCAAAGCCTTCTGCAGGTCTTCATCCACTTGACAGAAAATAAATTTCATAGGATGAATTTTAAAATATGAAGGCTAGGGAATTTTTTTTTTATGGACGATTATTTGTTTAATCCCTATTAAATCCTACAGTGCATTTTTCTAACTAACCAGGATGATGACAATAGCTAAAGCAAGCATAAATGAACAGAGAAAGAATAGGTATTATATTCTATTCATTTGCTTTAAGATGGACTACTTTTTTGAGTAGGAGGAAGAACATTTACAGGCAGATGGGCTCAGTATGACAGTATATAAATAGCCCTAGCTGAGGATGTAACAATTGCTTTGCTCTTCCAACACAGAGCAGAGGCAGTAACTAGAATTGAGCTGACTACAGAACTGGAATATTTTGCAGCTTAGATTTCTTCAATAAGGGTAAGCCAGCTCAAAAGATATCACTGCTGCTCTAACACACAAGCTTTTGATGTTCCCTCATCTTTACATCATAGAAGGAGCTCAAAGGGTTAATTAAAATTTAATGATATCGGCAGTACTTTGAAAAAGTTATGAACTTGGGTGAGATCAATCACTTTCTTGGACTGCCTGACTTCAAAGCAGACATTATGCAAAGGAAATCTCTCATTCTGCATTGAATTCATAAGCAAGGATTTCCTCATTAGCGGTCTGTGCACGGAGGAGATTCCAAGTTTGAACTGGAAAGAGGTGAGGTGCCAAAAAAATGGTTAATCGGAATTTCATGCCTTTGATGCTGATCACATGTTGAATGAATGCATCACTACAAACCCAGGGACACTTGAACAGCCCCAATATAGGAAGTCAGGGATTAAGAGATGAGGAATTTTTTTTTAATTCACAACTTGTTTGCAGAGATTTAGCTAAAACCTCATTAGCTTGTTTCTTCACTCCCAGTGACATTCAGTAAAATGTCAACTGAAATAACAAAAGTAAACTTTTAAAAAATGTACACATTTCTGGTTTGCATCTGTATTTTTATTTGCTTACCATCTTAATTTTAGTTGAGCTGACAGCTTTCACTTTCTGCATTTTGTCTTATTCTAAGTTTCATATATTTTCAAAGAAAAATATACTTCAGATGACAAAATTATGAAAATCGTCTATAAGAGATCAAAGTTTACCAGTGACTAGTTAGATTTATCGTGAAGATAAAGAAAATTTTATCTTAACGCATTCAATATTGATGGTCAATTACTGTCTACACTCAGGAAAGAGACAATGAGCTTCCATATTGCTATTAGTACATGCATCCTAAAAGTACCAGTGTTGTTCGCTCTTAAACTTTTACTACCTGATGGTACAAAATCTTAATTTCTAAGATAAGTATGTCAGGCACAAAATTTTGAAAGAAGATAGTCCAGTTCTGGGGATACAAGCACAGGACTTCCCTATTCCACAGGCTGTTGTAATAAATGTAGTAATGATAGTGCAGAACTAGCGTGCTGCAGTGACGGGTGCCATGTGACTGCTTTCACTTCAATCATGTTTACTCGGCACCTTCAGAATTATTGTTTGAGGCAACAGAGTTTAGCAAACAATGCCAGCTGGTTGGTAATATTTGTTTCTTGGTCAAAGTTTTATGTTTTGTGTTTTCTGTTTTCTGTTGTTTGGGTTTTTTGTTTTGGGTTGGTTTTGGTTTTTTTGCTGTGGTATGTGTTTTGGTTTTTAACTTTGGGAGTGCATGAATAAGAAAAAGATTTTGTGACAAGAAATATGATTAGGAAGTAGCTGATGCTTAGTTAAAAAACCATACTACTACACGTACAAAACCCCAGGCATTTTCTATGTGAAAAACCACATTAAAAAATAAATCCTGTTTTTCACTTTTTGGGGGGGGGGGACTAGGAGGATGTTAATGTTATCTGGGTAACAGTAAAGAATGTTTAGCATTTAAAATACCATTTCTAACACTGCACAGACTTTCCCCTTCTCCCTATTTTCATTTCCAATGAGGCTGTAAGAAGCACGGATTGCAGTTCACCAGTGGCTGTGCAAAATTTCCCATATTTCATATATTAGAAATATATTGGTGATAGATTCTAAATAATCCACAGTACTAATACTTGCATTGAGAATATGTATGTTGTTAGCATGAAAATAATAATGAAATAGTCTCTCTGAACTTTCTTTTATGTCTACATTGTATTTTAATGTATTTTCCCTCTGACATCCTTCTGTCCTCATGGTAGAAGAATACATATCCTGATCAGAATCTTCTGTGGTTTCTGAAGTAGTTTTACATAGAGCATTCAGTATACTAAACTTGACGCAAAAACCCGGGTCTAAATATCTCCTGGGCTTATTTAATTGGCCTTCCATACTAACCTATTTTTAGTAAGATAAACAATTTATCAATTTTCATGTTGTTTTCTGGTCGCTTTAGAAAGGATGGAATTAGAATTAATAGGTAAAATCCTGGATCCTCCTCAGGCTGAATATGAATTTGGAATCTTTTCAACCCCAAAGTTTGCTATGGTTGTTTTCATATCACCAAGGTTCACAATTTTGAAAATCAGCTTATATAGCATTCCAAAGGACAATTCATCTGTTAGACAGTAATCCATAGACTTCTCACAGCTCCTTCATAGAAATCACATCTGAAAGGATCCTTATCAGACCAGTCAAATCCTGCCACTCTTTGAAGAGTGTACTGCTCATGTCCTACTTGCAGTTTAGACACCATCAAAATAAATTAGTTGTTTTCTTTTGAAGCCTTGGTCTTCTGACGGCTTAGTGCTGGTTCCATCTTGCAGTTCTTAGCAAAAAACTCAGGTGATCTTATTATGCCTAGTTATCATGTTCCCATTTTATACCATTATCCCGTCAGTCTTCATTTGTCGTACTTAAGGAAAAGAGCTTGAATTCATCTGTTGCAGTTAAACCTCTCATATTATTAAAGATTTCATGATATGTGAAACATATCACAATGAATTATTGATTCTAAGCAGCAATGCATTGCATTTATGAGAGTCACAAAATGAAGGGGGAGAGAAGGGAATCATCAGTTAAACACATTTAACTCTTGAAACTAATGGCATTATGGTAATGCATCTAGTAAAAATTATGTATGTTAGGTTTTTTTTCCTTTAGATTTCTGTGTTTCAAGTCCATTCCACCCTTGTCTTGTATATGCACTAGAAACCAATAAAGTATATCCAAATAGCTTCAAAGTCTGATAATCTCAGTAGTCATAAACTGACATTAACTTCTGTTGCTGTCATACAAATGCCTGTTTTCTTAATAAGGAAAGCATAATAATGAGTATCTAAATATTCATGTAAAGGGGGCACATCAGAAACATCTAGTGATGATGTAAGTGAAATCTTGTTAACATGTATCTGGTCTGACTATACAGTTCATATTAAAGCAAATTTTAGGCACTATATGCTGAAACATATATTTATTATCATTCTCCATAAGCATGCTTATGGAGATGCTATTTAACACATCCATTTAACCATGTGTTAGAAAAATCTACTGTCTTCAAGGTAATGATAAACCTTCCATGAAACATTTATTGCCTCATTCAATACCTAAAATAAATCTCTGATTTTAAAGGTGTCCTTTCACTGAATGGCTCCTGTTTGAAAGTTCCTTTTGTTTTAAAATGTCCTGCTGTAGACATGTTTTATTAACTCAGAAACGCCAACTGTGATGTTGGACACACAGTACAAGAAATGAGTAAAAATGCTTTGCGCAGAAAATGTGTTACTAATGCCTGAAAGGTTTAGAGGGAGAGATAATTCTGGAAATGCATAGCCTACTTCTTTTGAGGTCTTCCCCAGACTGTTGTGATTGCGGGGCTTCATTCTCAGGGCACTGGGCAGGACGAAAACCACAGACATGGTGTTGCCTGTTAAACATACACTGTTTCATCAATGTGCTCTCATGGTAATGACTGGCTTCCTTCCAGCTGCTCAGTATGTTTCTTTACCAGCTTATTGGGGTAGGGGAAATTACCTAAAGGCAGGGTAGAGCTTGCTTTCACTAATGTCAAAACCAGAAAAACAATCCAATAGGGATGAGAAAAGGAAGAACAAGTCAGCAGCTCGTATTTTCAGACCACAAGGTCTTGTAAGCTCCTTCAGGAGGCAAGTGCATACCAGCCCAGGACTGTTTGAAACATGGTTTATATGTTCCTGTCTGGTCAAAAGAGAGCATGAAAACAATTTTGACCAGCTAAATCAGACTTTTTCTAAAAAAAAAGAGGATGCTAGGAAAGCAGATGTATGAGATAGGACAGGAAAAGAAAGCGATGCCTGGGGTTTCTGTCAAGTTGGTGAGAGTTTCTCTTCTGAGAAACGCCTGGGCTTCTCTTGAGATCAAGGCTATGGTAATCTAGGGGTGTCACAAGACATTTGCCTATTCCTTGGAGGTAACAACTATTAAGTCTGCCCCCCAGTCCCTTTCTGGCTACTGTTCAAAATGAAATGAATTGGTGGGACATCCCACTTGGTTTTTCTGGCACAAATTTGGTCCTGTTGTTGTCAACTTTATGAATCACAACCTCAACACAATCCATGAATGGTATTTTTATGAGACTATTTCTAATGTAGATTCAGATCATTATCAATTACCTCCACCCTTTTTTTAACACATGTATGCAACTATTCTAAAGTCTGTGTTGGACTTCTGATGCCAAAGACCTATGTTAACAAGGCCACTTAAGAACTCAGCAAGGATACGTCTATCTATTTGAAAATTTGATACCTCTAGCATCAAAAAAATAAGAAGTTATGAGTTAGCATAAAGACAAAGAATTGTCTAAACATTGCAGTGCATTTAACAGTCCATGTATGATATTTTAGTCTATTTAGTCTACCTAAATATTCTGTCTAACTTTTGGAAGCATCCAGATTTCGGATCCTATTTGAAGCACCCATCTTATGATTTCTCCACCTTTTGGAGATCCACCTTTTGGATTTAATTTTCTCAAACCTCAATTTGATTATACATAAGAATTCTATGACTGATGATTTCCGTGGTAATAGAGTTAAAACAGCAATGTAGAGAGAATACCTGAGAAGTTTCTGAATAAAATGTTTCATTAATTCAAAATTTAGGATGCAATCTCATTTGTCTTTATATGTATATACAATATTAAATATGTATGCTTCAGAAAATATGTGTTTTGATTTGAGAGAGGTATGAAATCAAGTGTTCCCTTTTAAACAAACATCAGTGAAAACTATGTATCAATTCATGCCTTAGCTGAGTAAGTGTCCAGAGGTCCTGTTTTTCCTTTAAAGTTTTATCTACTTCTCTCTTCTTTAGTGTTTTTCTTTATTGCGATTGCTAAGACACTGACTAATCATATTAAAAAAGAACTGAAATCCATTTTTTTCCAAATTAAATTAAATACTGAATTTTTATTCCTTGATATTGACTCCCAACTTTCAATTTATTTATAATGAACAAAATTAATAATATTTAGAAAAATAATGTTCCCAATAAAAAGTTCAGGAAAGTCACAGTACTTTCAGAGTTAAAAATGTTTGACAATGCTGAAGTGTTTTTTTCAATCACTTTAATAAAAATTCTATAAAAAAATATATCAATTAGCTCTGCTATTAATCATTACTCCTGTTCAAAGTGATTATATATATATAATACATATCTAAATATATGGAATTATAAAACTACTAAAATACTCTAATCAAAGGCAGATGCTGAGACTACTATGAGGTTTTTTTAAGTCATCGGATTTCATGTTAGTGATGTCTCTTTAATTTAAGCTTTCATGCTGTACCTCAGGCTCTTCTGCTCCTTGGTGTGATGTTTGTTCATGTGAATTACTTTTTAGTTCTACTCTTTTAGATACATATCCTAGCCTAAAAATCACAGGTAGATGGGTACTATGATTTCATTTAAGAAATTAAAATAAAATTTTAGCCTGTTTTAGTTCTACTTATAATAAAACTTTAAAAAAACTGAAGGATCTATTGTGACACAAGTCTATAATCAATTGCTAGCAGTAAACTGTTTCTATGATTATGTATAAGTAAATGAGGAGTCCAAAGAGTTCAAGATGGATACCATGACAATCAAATTATTTCCACAAGAGCGACTTCCTTCTATAATTTTTATTACTGATAATTATACTTGACTAATATATCAGGGAAACAAACAATGAATATGTGTTTCCCTAACAAAGGGAGACAGAGTTTGTTGAGAAGAATGAATATGCAGATTAGGATGGCTGAATATGTATTCTTGAAGGACTGGATATACTGAGAAGACTAATAATCTATCAGGCATATGGTTTCATTGGTTGCTGAACAGTTTTGGAGAACAGCAAGAGGATGTTCACAGTGACCGTGAGATACTTTCAGAGTGAATCCAATACCAGAAAGTTCAAATATACAAGGAAGGGTCTTTAACAGGTTAATGAAAATTAGGTATGATATTTGGGAATCTAAAAGGAAGTTATGAGAGGAACAGAAAGTTCAGTTCAAGCTTTCAGACTATGGGTCTTTTCCAAGACCCTGTGGAGGGTCTCTGTCAAAGAGACAGAATGTTCCCTCATCAAGTTTGCTGATGACACAAAACTGGGAGGAGTGGCTGATCCACCTGAAGGCCGTGCAGCGTGACCTGGACACGCTGGAGAGCTGGGCAGAGAGGAAGCAGATGAAGTTTAACAAGGGCAAGTGTAGAGTCCTGCACCTGGGGAGGAACAGCCCTGGGCACCAGTACAGGTTGGGGTTTGGCCTGCTGGAAAGCAGCTCCGCAGAAAGGGACCTGGGAGTGCTGGTGGGCAGCAAGATGTCCCTGAGCCAGCAGTGTGCCCTCAGGGCCAAAAAGGCCAATGGTGTCCTGGGGTGCATCAAGAGGAGTGTGGCCAGTGGGTCGAGGGATGTTCTCCTCCCCCTCTGCTCTGCCCTGGGGAGGCCCCATCTGGAGTGCTGTGTCCAGTTGTGGGCTCCCCAGTTCAAGAGAGACAGGGAGCTACTGGAGAGAGTTCAGCAGAGGACTGCTAAGGTGATCAGGGGACTGGAACATCTCATGAGGACAGGCTGAGAGACCTGGGACTGTTCAGCCTGGAGAAGAGAAGACTGAGTGGGCATCTCATCCTTACTTATAAATATCTCAAGGGTGGGTGTCAATAGGATGCAACCAAACTCTTTTCTGTGGTGCCCAGCGACAGGACAAGGGGCAATGGGCACAAGCTGAAATACAGGAAGTTCTGTATAAACATGAGAAAAAGCTTCTTTCCTGTGAGAGTGACAGAGCCCTGGCCCAGGCTGCCCAGAGAGGGAGTCTATGAGCTGTGACAAACTTCTTTTACTTTTATAAAACTATATCTCAGAAGACCCTGTTGAGGGTGTCAGGGAAAGAAACAAAGGATTTTTTCATGATAGAAGGATCACCTGATCTAATGAACTCTTTTACCATTCAGTCCACAAATATTTTCAGGTAACTT